>JAVQJD010035244.1:0-96249 GCA_036023655.1 Nannoperca australis
ATAGACTGGATTTAGCTAGAGCAGCGAAGTTTGCTACCAGTAACACAGAAACGCCAATAACCGGAAATGACACAATACGTTCACCTCAGCACGTCAGCACGTCAGCCGTCAGCAGTCAGTCCACCTGGCACAGTCTGGCCACTATGTGAAATTAGCTTTAAAGTTCAACGCAGTTCCCGGGGCCCTGTCCATAACATGTTGGAATCAATATGGTTGCAAACGTCTGCATAATAACTGTAAGCATTTACGTAATGGCATTCCCACAAAGTAGAGTCCAACAGAGGTCAAGATCAAACTGCAATTCTGTCATTATACGTTGTGGTGAACACAAAACAGTATGTATGAATAGTAGTTTCGGGGGGGGGAAGTGCTTTGATTATACTATTTTCCATAACCAGAGTTAAAGGAGCCCAGTCTGCTCTTACCTGTTCATCACAGGAAATCCGTTATATTTCCCAACCCAGAGTGACGGTGTAAAAACAGGAGCATTTAAAGAAAAAAAGAAAAAACAAGAAAACAAAAATCCCCAGCTGCTTCCATTCTGCACTGTTTACCATGGTTTTCCCCACCAGACTAAATAGGGCTGTGTTTGTCTTCACCATGCACTACACAGCCGCTCCAACCCCAAGACCTCTACTTAGGCAGTGTGTGGAATAAACAGCTTTCCTCTGAGGGCCTGAGAGTGGAACCGGTGGTGGATTGGTGAGGCGATGGGAGAGGTGAGTGGAGGTCTTATTGGATAAGCCGTTATCACAGTCCAACACAGCACAAATGCTGGAACACTTCTTGTTTTTATTTATTTATATACTGTGTACGTCTTCTGGCGCGACATTATTGGATAATCAGAGTGGTCTACTTTCCATGCCTGGCTGAGCTCACATTACAAAATTATGTAAAGACATAGGGAGCGAAGTAGACACTGTTTTTGATCCTAATACACAAAGATTTGGTTCAAGTCTTGAGGTAGGACATACGTGGAAGCGTTTCCAAACAGCATCAGCACCACCAGCTCTTAGCTGAGGCCATTTGCTGCAGAGCATGGCATCTCTGAATGCCGTGCTGAGAGAGGGAGCTGCAGAAATGTAGAAAAAACAAAGTCAATCTGTACTTTCCAGCAGTTTGGAAATGCTTCTGAAGGTTAGTAGATACGCTGTGGCAAATACACTGGAGTGAAATTCCCTCATTTAGGGATCATGACCTGTTCTCACAAGTGCATTATCTCTGGAAGAAAGCCTCTGTGCTGCAAAATCAATTAAAAACAATGAGACAGAATGGAAGGATTAAAAAAAACAACTGCAAGTGCACAGCTGATAAGAGTATTTGAAATCCTCATTTATCAGATAAAATGATTATCCTCGAAAGTAGTTGATGTGGCCATTAAAAACAATGGAGCCAGATTATGAGTGTCTTTAAAAGTTTACAGTTAAATGCCAAACCTCATCGATTGCCTCAGTTAAAGCCCACATATTTCCTATGCTAAATGAAAACTGACAGAAGTGTATTTATGCTCGATGGACTAACAAACTTAACATTTGTGTATGTGTCATTTCCTTTTGTTTCTTTTGTGCCATGTTTTGGTGGTTAAAAACTGTGCAGCATCAAGGACAATCGTAGAGCAGATTATTTGAATGAGTGAAAAAGAACTTTGAAGCAATCATTCATAGCCTTCTTCAAGGAAGTGAAATATCCATATAATAAGAGGCAGATTATGTTTTAGTCTTTATCAACACAAACAGACACACGCAGGCTCAACAGAAAATCTATATTCTCTGTACAGTCAGACTTTGATATCCAGCCATGTCCCTTTGAATCCATTAATCACTTACTGACAAGGCGGTGAATGTAACTCCACTGACTTGCTGTGCAGCAGATCGCAGACTTGCCATTCTCCAGGTGAGTTACTGCAGGACCCCCCCGCACACACACACACACACACACACACACACACACACACACAGCAGAAAGTTTGGTTTAGTACAGAAATCGGAAACAGAAAAAGAGTTCGTGTAAACCACCACAAGTCAGGAAGTTCATAGTTTCACAGCACAAAAAACATGTTTTGTGATGCTTAAAACTACAAATTACATTTGAAAAACTCAACAGCAATGTGATTTACCACCAACAACAATCCACAGACCACAATGTCAACAGTTTTGATTGGAACAATTTCTTCTGTAGAAAGTAGTGCCCATTTAACCTGATGAGAGCAATCTGTGAATTATCTGTATCTATATTTTACTGTAGGTCTCCCACTTGCTGTACCTACAAAAACTTAAACACCAGCTGTATCCATTTTATATTTTACTCTCAGAAAAAGATGCCAACTAAGTGTCACTCCAGCACCCATTTGCAACATATGTCATTTAAAAGTTGTTAGCACATACACATAATATCAACACCTGTCTTCTAAACATGATACCTTTGGACAGCTCCCAGAAAACATGCATGGACTTGCTGCATCAAGCAGCTGGTTATACATGCACATGAATAGAGAAATAGATGCACTGATAGCAACATCAAGAGACAAACTGTTTGTGGTTATACAACAGCCACCACAGTTTAAGTGATCAACCACTTATATGGATCAAAAAGCTTGGGACAGAATCATTCATATACAAATGCTGTTCAAACAATTCGCTTATTATCAAGTAGTCTGCTTACAGTGTTTATTTTGGGTCTTTTCGTGCATGACGTGAAAAAAGAAAAGTAAGCTACAGTAATTCTGTTTGTTTTACCAACTCCCATGATACTTTGTCTCGCAGTAACCCGTCTGCTTCCGGCTGGCTACCTGAGGCTGCAGCTGTGTGCACACTGAAATCATGATGGGGGGGGAAAAACGTAATTTTCTCTCATTGAAAAACGTAGTCTTCTCGAAGCTCATGACAAACTGCCAACCAGATGTAGCAGCAACTTGGCGTTCCTCAGGCTACAATAAGTACTAAGCTGAGTACAGTAATTTCATTTTTACAGTAATTTGAAAAACGTCTGAAGAAAGATGTTCCTTTCATTACTTAATATTTATGTAATAAATATAAAGTGTCAATTAGATGGCAATCTGCATAAGAAATAAAGAAAAAGAAAAACATTTGGTTATATTAACTATCTGCTTATAGTGATTCTATAAGAGATTTTCACTGTATTATACTTTATTGTTGTAACATATTTTCATAGGAATAAGAAAAATAATGAAATGAAAATAAGCTTGTAAATACACTTGCATGCATAATATTCAGATTATTGCTTAATAAATTGTTATCTTTCTATGAACAGAAATCTATCTTTCTGATATATTTACATATCAGCACTGGGTAAACGGATATACAGCACACTGGAACAAAACCCTTTGTAAAAGTATACATTTTTTATAATGGTGGATGTTGGCATTGCGATCATCTTTTGACGTTCATCTTAGTTTACCCACCTTTTGATTTACCACTGCATCACTGGCCGTCAGGGAGCTGATGTAGGCCAGAGAGGTGAGAGGCTGCTTTGTTCTGAGGCGAGGCTGACAGTCTCTTTATCTCCTCCTGTCAGACAGAATACTGTTTGATCTGCAGCTTCTCGGTGTCTTCTATCTCTGGTCAAATGACCTCAGCCCACTAGCAGAGGCTGTTTTAACAATCCCTCCACTCCCAGGCTTGCTGAAAGTGTGAGGAAAGTGCGATAGTATTCAAGTCCATGTGGTTGTCTTGGCTTAGAGTGTATGTTTCATGCATGGTCCGGCACACACACACACACACACAGTTTCTTTGCTTGTGCTTGCATGTGTTAGGTTCACACATAGACACAGAAATACATATAAGACACATCTAAGCATTAAAAGGTATGCTGTAAATATATATATACATTTGCTACACATGTGCACACCCACACAATAGACAGTAAACACACGCTGTGCTTGAAGTTTGGCCTTGGCCTTTGCTACACAACTAGCTAGTGCCGAAGTGAATGTATTTCACTGCCTCTCTCCGTCTCCTGTGCTTTTACAGGACGGGTGTCTTTTAGCAGCTCACATCACAGAGCTCTACAAATGGCAATTAAAACGGATGTGCTACACTGGCTCTGTATGGAGAGAGAGAGAGTAGAGAGAGAAAGAGAAGAGAAATGAGAGGGGACATGAGTGAGTGAGACAGAAAGAGAGAAAGAAAGAGGGGAAGTATGCGAGGGAAAATGTACAGCACCACCTCTCCTTCAAAACCATGACTGATACCGTGTCTATTGATCTTTATTACAATAGCAGCAAGCTGTAAAATGTTTGATGGTTTTGTACAGATCTTAGTCCCCCTCATTCATAATTACTGCTACACATGTAGAACCAAGGGCAACTTCAGAAGGCGCTGTTTGAAAAGCTGCTGCCAGACTGTAGGGATGATGGGAAATCTCTGCGGGGCCTCACGGTAGCTCCAAGCCCTAAGGCTACCATTCCTTCTGCCGAACACCTGCAGCAACTTAAGTTTTACAAAGATCAAATTATGGAGCTGATTTCAAATAAGAAATGAGACTAACCTCGTCCCTTTACCCACAAAGTAACTCTGCTTTATTTTGATTTTCAACTTTGGCGCTGAAGGTTTCTGAGAAAAGTCAGTAACGCTCATTTTCCAGAAATTCAGTTCCTGATATTTTGGGGAAATTGACCTCATATCTGTGCAAGTGTAAGTTTGGCATTAGTTAATGTTGACAAAAAACAGATTTGAGTTTGTTTGCATGTACAAGGCATATGTGGACGATCTCTCCCTCTCAAAACTCCACTGAGAAGAAGTTTGAGTTGAATGTTACAGCAATAACTACTCTAAGTCATAATGTTCTAGGCCTGGAGAAACAGTGTCACTCTACAAACAAGCAGCCCGGAGACTTTGCAACTTATCATCCCCTGCTCTGTTTTCTGGGACAAAAGTGTGTAGCAGTACACCAGGACCCCCAGGCTGGCCCTGGCTTCCCATCTCTCCTCTCTGCTCAAATTTTAATGTCTTCTCTGAGTGGGAGCCGGGGGAGATACACAACAGAGAGCGAGGAGACAACAGACCAAGCACACAAGAAAATATATTTGGATCTGTTCCTCCGTTACAGTGACAGTTCAAATCAACAAGAAACAAAAGCAAAGAGGCTAAATTATAAGACAATGGTTTAAAAGTTTAAAGAGATGCCAAGAGAAAGACGTGTGCGTGTGAGAGGTAGAGAGGTGCCGCAATGAGCAGCAGAGTGCAAGATGGTGGCTAAGGTCAACATCAATGAAAACTTTTCAAATTTTTAAAACTGTGCAGGCCATTGGGTTCACACGTACATAGAAAAATGCTACAGAGAGACAAATTAAATGATGTACATGCTGTATAGGTAAAGAGACGCAAAGGCAGGCAGAGACAACATACAGAGAGAAAGGAGAGGACAGAGAGTTTACAGACAGAGAACAGTGTCCTAGAGAAATGATTGTTGCTTCCAACAAGGAGAACAGTCTAGCCTGGCACACCCTGAATAATGCATCACCATCTCTGTAGCTGGGTAGATATATGGGCGAGGGGAGCACTGATTTTTGCCCCCTGGCATTGTTGGAGATATGAATAATGGATAGGTTAAATGCTTGTGTTAAGAATGAATTAGTATACTGTCTGTTCAGTAGCTGTATTAATGTAATCATTTGGTTTGGACTCTACAAAGGGAACAAAGACAGTGTCAGTAAATGTTATAGTTAGCACTGATCTTACTGTGGTCAGTGGCAGCCCATTATCACCCCAGATGAGATCCGGCATGACTGCAGCATCCCACCAGAAGCCGGAGCCTCTCATGTCACCCTGCTGCCTGCCACTAATTAACACAACCAGGGTATAGTTAGGAATAGTGTCACTGGAAAGGAAAGCTAACTTTGAGCTTTTGAAAGCAACAGTAGAGAGAAAGAGGGAGGGAGGGAGGGAGGTAGGGAGTTAAAGAAGAATAAGGAGGAAAAAAGAAAAGAGCATGATACACACAGTACACAGGAAGCATTTTCACATAGCATGTCATGTATAACTCATGAAGTCCTGACAGAGCAGCGCGCACATTCTCCATTCCCTTTGGCTGTCTCCGGCTGGCAGCCCGCACAAGCCAGGATGAACAAGTTGTTCCGGCCTTCCTCTCTGTCCTTCTTTCTCTTTCCTTCTTTATGTCTCTCCAGGATCTGGCACTGCTCCCCGGGCCGAGAGGTTACGATGATGGGAAACACGGGGCTGGAGAGAAGGCAGACGGCCCGGGCCGCGGCCACGGATGGAGTCGAGCTGGGTCGCCCCGCTGGTTGAGCTGTTGAAGCTGGATGTCTGCTTGGTGTCCACGGCTCCAGAGCAGTGCATTACAGCGGGCCCTGTGTTTAGACAGTCTGACAGATCTCAACCTGAACACCTCGAGAACCCAGGGAATCAGCACTGCACGCATACATCACCCAGCCAACATCTACATCCTCCCTCTCTACTTGTCTGTTTGGCGAAGCTATCTTGGTTTGTGTCTCTTCATCCTTCCCCCGGTTGGAATCTCTTTCCTGACTTTCCCCTCTGTTTCATTCTCCCTCTTTCTCCCCCAGTCCCCCTTTAACTCCGCTCTCTCTTATTCTCTCATGTTTCTCTCTCTGTCTCTCCCTCCCTCTCCTTTTGAGATTCAATAAGAGCCCTGGAGGCAGGAGAGAGAAAACAGGGGGGTGTAAAAACATCTATGGCTTTATTTACAAAGGGCCCAGGTATTGCCCGGCGTTAAATCTAGGGGAAATGATTTATTTTCCACCCATGTGTGGCACTGATCCCCGAGGCGTAACTCAACAGCGGACCGACTTCGTGCTTGCAATTTACGGTGGCTGCAGAGGCTCATAAAGGAAGAATGGATTAATCTGGAACACGACATAAACAATATGACTCTGACAGCCCTATTAAAACCTGTGCTACTCAGCATCAATTCCCTTTTACGCTCTCTCTATCTTTCTCTCTCTGGGTCTCCGCAGCCAGCGCCTGTTGGTGGGAGGCCGACTGGTAGCTCTGGAAAACTGACCAGAGCTCACAGCCTTGTTATTGTGATTCCCAGAGTATCGGATTCAGAACAGGGGGGTGTTGCGCATCTACATATAGCAACCGGACCTTTTAACTGTTTAGCCTTTGGACATCATCGGGGGTATCGGATGTACCGGGTCCAGAGTGGAGGCTCCCACAGTGCTCGTTAGGACCGGGCCGAGAAGGCTTCCTGTCCCAGCGCCGGTGGCCTCTCATTTTCCATGAGCAGGGCTTCTTTTGGGAATGTGCTGCGCTCACTCCTGTTGGCATGGGCCTCTGTCTTTTGATGTCTGCGAAAATTTGTAGGGAAAACATGTTGTGCATGTGATACATGATATGGATTAGTAGTGGATGCACATGTACTTACGGACACACAGACACACACATAAATGCACACGCAGACATACACAAACAGTTGTCAGCTGCTCCCTGACCCCCTTGGGAGGAGGTC
This sequence comes from Nannoperca australis, assembly GCA_036023655.1. Taxonomy (NCBI): domain Eukaryota; kingdom Metazoa; phylum Chordata; class Actinopteri; order Centrarchiformes; family Percichthyidae; genus Nannoperca; species Nannoperca australis. The sequence goes on from JAVQJD010035244.1 coordinate 7,453, forward strand.
ATTCAGCATCTTCAATGCCAATGGCAAACACACACACACACACAGAGCTTGTCATTTTGTTAACTCCATCTCTGTCAGAGACAGGTGTATGCTAAGCCACACAGAAAACACCCACACAGAGACAGCATCCATCTAACCTCAGAAGCTTTTAACACATTTCCAAGATAGCAACCTGTCTCAGAGAGACAGACCGAGCAAGTGAGAGAGATGAGCAAAAAAAAAGAAAAAAAAAGAAAAAGTCCCCGAACAAGAGATAGAGTTACTAATTTATGTCCAGCAATGGATGAAAGCTTCAGAAGCGTCAGGCGGGGAGAAAACAGCCCTGAAATTGAAATCAATAAGTTCATTAGACTGCAGAGCCTGTTCGTGCAGCACCCTCCACTTCCCCTGCAGACAAACACAACAACACATGAAAAAAACAGGGGCGAAACACGGCCTGACCTATGTCCACTAGCCAAGCATTCCATTTATTTAGCCCTTATCGCAGGCCTGATCTGAAGAGGCAGCTACACACTGATAACGCCCCAGGATAATAGCAAGACCAGACAGGGTCTGACCAAAGAAAGACAGCCAAAAGAAAAGAGAAAGCGAAATAAAGAAAAATGCATTTGGGATCTTCTTGACATTCGCTTTCTTTTTTCTTCGTGTACACTCACACAATGCTGAAACATGAGGGGCTCGTAGGAAACTTTTACAAGGGTTGTTTTTTTTGCAGCCGCCTCTCTTGTTAGAGCCTGTAATTTAGTGAATCCCCATCAATAAGTGAAAGAATAGCTTTGTGGATTCTTGGCCTGACAGCTAACAAGACCCAGGCCCTATCTGCAACAAACAGACAGAATAACAAACACTGTTGTCTGCGTGCACACATTGAACAAACCGTGAATACAGCTCATTATTCATGCAGCGGTACAGTATTGTCAAGGCTTCGACGGAGCGTACTGTACTGAAGCGACTGTGTGTGTGATAGAGGCATGCAGAAGAAAAAGTTTTTACCATCTGAGTGACCTGAATAGTGTTTCTTCTTGTACAGTACTAATCTCCAGAGCCCTGCAGGGTAGTAAAGATCAGTGCAGCTGATGTCTTCCTCCACCTGAAACGGGGCCCATTAAAGCTCCAGCCCATATCAGCAGGGCCCTGCAGCCTGTGTCACACCACTTCCTACTGCTGATTTATGGCTACAAGTCTCATGGGTGTTAGCATACTGCATATTAACACAGTGACATACACACATACACACACACACACACTTAGGCTCACACAAAATCAACGGGGCACAAATTGTTAGTGACCTGAGCTCAACTTGCTGCACCAGAGGTAGCAAAACCTGTCTTCAAGGGCGCCTTTATCACACTCACTGTCCCCTTTTCACCTGCAGATTAGCGCACAAGGCTAAATGGCCTGGCTAGACCAGGGCCATATCTCCATTCACACAAATGAAACACAAATGGACTTATATATATCTACAAAAGAAAATCTTTTTTTCAATCCCTCTTATCCTAATACCTATGCAGCTCCGTATGACATTTCTTTCCTCTTTTTTCTTTTTTCAATCAAAGAGAGAAAGTGGTCGCCCTCCATCCGGAAGCTCACGGAGTCACCCTCCCAGGGGGTTTCTGGGAACGCAAACACACTGCTACTGTTGGCAGCCGCTGTTCGCTAAAGAGTTCAACAGAAGCCAAAACATTTGTTACAGACTCATTTCATTTCCTGAAAGAAATGTCCAACACTGCAAGGCAAATGTGAGAACAAGCGTTTACATAGGAAAGTTTAAAGGAAACCAAGCGTCAAGCTTTTTCCTTAACAGAAACAAGAGCAGCTTTGGGTTTAAAGGAGCGGGGAGGGGTAAATGGTCAGCTAACATAGTAGGAATGCAAAGGAAAGCACAGCATATGGTGACACGGTAAACTATTAGGCTGAGTGCCATGTAAACAAACATTCAATCTGCGTGATGACTCGGTGTATCCGTCAACAACCACATGTGCCATGGAAATACCACAAACTAAACAGTGGACACTCAATCTCTGCCTGCTGGCTCTAGATACAAGCATACAATGGGAATGTAAAGCACATATAAACTAATTTGGCTCGTTGGACGCCCAAATTTCAACTAACAGCCTTGCGTTTTCCCAAAATGGCATAAAGATTTAACATTTTCTATTCAAGGTCTCTTGCCGTGTGTACAGCTGAGCTTTATTCGACATTATACTGACTACATAGGAGTGTGTCCAGAGGCGTTTCACTGCTTATCCATATTTAAGGCCTGGAACTTACTGGCAGGGCTTAGCCCCGGGCACACGAACAACCCGGCCATATATATACAGGAGGCAGGGCAGTTGAAGAGGCCACTGCTGACCATTTATTTATAAAGTCAAAGCTCTGTGGCAACAAGCTATCCACTCTGAAACAACTTAAAAAGCTTATATCCACGCTGAATATTTCATCTCCGGACCGCTCCTTCTTTTGAGTCTCTTTCAAGGTAAGAAATGAGGGGAACGACACTGGCCAAGCAAGAGCACGGAAAGGAAGAGAGGACACTGCAGGTGATGCAAGACCCCTCTGTAACCCAGTCAAAGTAAACAGGTGGGGATGGGAACGCAAGAGGAGGAGGAAGGGAAGGGAGGGGGAGTGGGTGCTGCTTATAGGCCTGCTTCAAGGTCAGAAGAAGGAGAAGCTTAGTATTCTCCCTCTCTGACTTGTCTTGAGCTCGCACCGGCTCATCCTTTCCTCTCTTGCTCTTTCTCTATCTCCCTCCTTTCCCAGCACAGCCATTCCGGAAACTAAACCAGAACCTTTTATGTGTCGAGTAAAAAAAAAAAAAGAAAAAGAAAAAAGCTTAGGGCGAAAAAAAGGGGGGCCACAGAAAACAAAACGTTGTTGGGCACAGATTTGACAACATCCAGGGAATCTTTCCATCTTTTGAAAGGACTGTTATAAAGACAGGATACAGAGCAGAGAGCCTCGGCAAACTGAAAATGTAAATGCACACTAGGCAGGCAGAGAGAGAGAGAGAAGACGCCTTCTCCCTTTCTCTCCTTCCACCTCCCTCCTCACTTTGCTCTCTTTCATTTTGATCTGTCTATCCATGGTCTGTGTGTGAGAGAAGAGGCGGCTGGCAGGTGGCTGTGTGCAAAGGTATTGAGGCCTATGAAATATTTACCAAAGCAATAATGACTCCCTGGACAGAGAGAGTGGAGGAAGACGGCGAGGAGAGGGGTGGGAGGTGGAGAGGGAGCAAGAAGAGAGGAATAGGCGAGTGAAGAGCGCCTGTCCACCTTTTTTGTCAGAAGCAAGGATGAATAAAGATGAAAGAAGACTATACACTTCCAAACTTTAGTTGATCTCTGAATGAAGAGTAAAGATTAGTAGCATCACATTAAAGTGCTTAAGATATCAAAGTGCAGACAGCAGAGATAACAAATTCAACATAAGCTACAATGGTGAATTTTTAGTGAAAGAAATGCCTAAGCTTTTGCTGGATTATTAAAGTGAAGAATGTGGTAATCATCGGTTAAAATGTTTCTGTATTATTTTGATAAGCAATCGTTGCTGTGGTGTTTTTTTACTAGAAGAATTGAATGAAACCATGCGTCAAGCGCTGTGTGTCTTCTGTATTGGCGGCAGCAAGAACACCATTTTATGTGTCAGAGGATTTCTCCCAGGAAACACTTACCCAGCACCGAGTGTGATGAGGTGAAAGTGTTCCCGTGGCTAAGGGTTTAAGTTTAATCATCTGTAGATAAAGAGAAAATTGGACAAATAAATGAAGAAATAAGCTCTTTTTCCAAGAAAATTAGCCTGAACACACACTCAGGCGCACAAACACACAAACTCTACTTGTAATATTAGTTTCTATAGGACTGTTTGAGAGTAAAACTTTGAGGATGGGTGCCCCCGTGGAGAGTCTTTAATGCACGGGCCTCCTCTTGTTTTCCTCTTGCTGGGCACCACACTGTGGGCCAGTTTGATCCGGACAGCCAGCAGAGCCCTGCTTCAGATGAGACAGGGGAAGGAAACTCTACTGCGGTGCTGCTGTTTTCCCTTCATAGCATTACCAGGATGCTGGGGTGGCTCAGAACAACAGTGAGGTCTCTAACCCAAGACTCTGGGTTAAGGATGGAAGGAAGGACTGGCTCTGTGCCGCAGGGGTAGGGATGTGTCTAAAATGGGAGTGAGACGCAGATCGAGAGCAAGGTTTGGGACAAACAAACATGAACCTTTGCACTCATTCACTCAGTATGAGAAAATATTATGAATACCGAAGTAAGAGTAGTTTGTCAAAAATATTAAATTCAGCAAATCAATCCTACTGGTAAAAGATGTAGGGATTTTATTTTTTAAATCAAATCAAATATATTTTAATTTATAGCAGGTTTTGGTTCTAAAAGTTAAATATCCACTGTAAAATATACATAATTTGTTTAATTCAATGTATTTTGCAGTAGTGTAGTAGTGAGTACATGCATTTTTACTTGTCCCACTGCCAATTAAACCATTAATCCTTACAGTAATAATAATTATGATCTGCCCTCTGAGCTACAAACACCAATCAGTCGCACTAAAAGTCTTGTAGAGTTACTTTGAGTAGTTGTTACTGGCATCTTCCCACCACTTTTCTGCAGCGTACTGACTAAGCAGGGCGCTCCACTGTATGTAAGCATGGGAGATTTATGTCAGAGTGTGAGTATGTGTCCAAAACATGACACTCCCTGTGTACTCCCCGAAGCGAGAGGCTACACTTCCTGATCAGCAAGCCTGACACACTGGACAGCTGCCCTTTGACCCCTCGTTTCACCTGAGTCGCAGAGCGACCCCTCCGCCCATTCTCTGGCTCCTGCAGGGTCGCTGGGGTCACAGTTGACACAGCAGTACTGTGTTATGCTGAGCTATGAGAGCTTCCACACATCAGCACCACCCCTTCACTCAGGAAATCAGTGTCAAACCAAATAGACTATACGGCTGTGTGTGTGTGTGTGTGTGTGTGTGTAAATGTGTGCAGCCTTACTTGTCTTCTTCTAAATCTTCTTCAAACAATAATCATTATTATGATAATGTTTATAATAATTATTGTGCATTGGTGTTTGAGTCAGTGTGTGTTTGAAGCTCTTTTCGCCCTCACGTAAGGAATGTTCATTCCAAATAATGATTTTTCTTTCCTGCTCCACACATCTTTATTAATACAAACATTAATTTCTCCCTATGTAGATATTGCAAAACTAAGAGGAATGGGAGGAGGGAGGTGGACAGAAAAGATTGAGCGCTTTTTAGAACAAATGCGTCATGGGGACCATTTCAAACGAGCCCATCTGTATGATCCATAATTGATCAGCGTGACTGAGTGTAGTGTGGCAGCGCTTATGGGCCACATCTGACAAACGACTAGACACGACCTTAAGAGCTGACCTACACACAACAAGGAGAGGAGGGGAAAAAAAAACTGAACGAACATACAAGAAAAGCCTAGGAGAAAAAATCTATGCAGCTGAAGTGAAACCGCATTTCGTCTGATGAGCGATGTTAAACAACAACTGGACCGGCGGGCAATTACCATGATTGGAGTGTTGTGCGTTGCAAGAGCCATCGAGACAGAGTTAGTGGAGAGGTAGCGTATCCCCACCTTCTCCCTTCTCCATTGGCCACAGAAGCCCAGCGCTCATTAGCATGCATGCTTTTACAGGCCTGGCCAAATCAATGCTCTCCACTTTATTTATTAGTAAATAGAGACAGATGGCGATGAGGAGGTGGTATTGACTACCCATAGCCTTTTAAACAGGAATCAATGGCAGGGGTGGAACACTGAAACGGAGGACATTAACTCGCTAATATAGCCTTATGAAATGAGCCAGGGTTGTATAGTGGCTTCTGAAGCTGGATTTCAGTCTGCAAGTACAGTATACAGCTTTTTGTTGTTGTTGTTGTTGTTGTTGTTGTTTGTCATGGCAGGAGGAAAAGAGCACTTTACCGGTGACTTATAGGACCTGCCAACTGTCAACATATTTATAAGCGGATGCACTGCGATACACCATCGACCCCCATTGATTAGCCGAGCAGTCGTGTTGCAGGTCTTATTTAAGTGACAGAAGCGCATTAGAACGTAGTGGGGCTCGGCCGAGCACTAGCTCGGATCTTGGATCGAAGCAGGCATGTGTTGTGATTGCATGTCACAAGGTGGAAGGGCCTTGTAGTAGTAAGACTGACAGATGCACACACGGTTGCAGTTTAGGACAGGAGACAGACACTGTAGAGGTCCACATTTACATTAACAGCATGTACAGTCAAAATTCATCCTACTAGTGGGTATTGATTGTGGGCGTGTGGCCGGGATCAGTGTATGTGCAGTAAATGTGTCCATCAATGGAGTGAGAAGATGCAGCGTAATGGGGAAGAAAACAGCAATAGATAGATAGATAGATAGATAGATAGATAGATAGATAGATAGATAGATAGATAGATAGATAGATAGATAGATAGATAGATAGATAGATAGATAGATAGATAGAGGTGTGGAGCATCCAGAGATCATGTCTCGTCCCTGGCGTGCTGCTCTACAGCTGCTGTCAGAGGTCATCTCCATCATCTATATTAATAAGTCTTTATCATTTCCCAGCACTGTCTACCAGCACGTACCACCTACAATCCAACACAGAACAACCCCCCCCCCCACCCCCCGTAACCCCGCAGCCCCCTGCGCAGGAACCGGCTGAGCTGCGGTGAGCCAGCGCCTTACACCACCCACTGCCGAGGCAATTAAGAGTTTAACCTGGATGCAGCCTGGGGAATCCAGAGAGAGACTCCAGTCAAATAGAGCAAGGATCTGCAGAAAGAGAGGCGGGAGGGAGGGAGGCAGAGAAAAGTCATGTGAGGGATGTATGAAGAAGACAAGAGAGAAGAAAGGGAAGAATGGGAGGGAAGTGACAGGAGTGCAGGGAAAAAGAGGGAAGTTAGCACGTTTGAGTACACAGAGACTGAAGGATGGCAGAGGCTGGTGGAGGCTGAGAGAGTGAATCTTAACGCAGTGTACACAGTCCTCTCCTCCATGAGAAGGTCACCAGCTTTCTCTGAGGACTGCCTTAAATAAAGTCCCCTATCCTGCACTTTTCTGAGCAAACAACCTCCTCTGCTCTTTATTAACTAAATATGAGGGGACTTTGACCGGGGGACAAAAATTCAATATTTTTCCCCCACCAAATATTTAAACCAAGCAAATAAACAGACAAATAAATAGATCTCCTCTGCCAGGGGAGAGGGGGCCAGCCGGTCCCCTGGATGTAATTTGACGGCCCACTTACTTGGAGGGCCAGAGCCCAGTGCTACTCAGATACTCATTTGAAGAGCTGTCAATCAGGGGGCAGCAGCGTTGGCTTTGGGGATATGTGTGGTTATGTGTGTGTGTGTGTGTGTGAGTGTCTGCGGGAGGGCAGCAATTCATCCTCAAGGTTGGAGCAGATAAGGTGAGCGTCTCTCCTGATGAATACATCACACATTCGTGCTCTTCCTTACTACCTTTTTAAACTCTCCCTCCGCCCTCCTTATATCCGTCCCTTATCACTTCTACCCTGCCTTTGACATTTTATCTTGTCTGCCTCCTAGAGATGCATTAAACATGGCACCTGTAAAGTAGTCTATCTATTGCTTTGTCGTCCTGATTGTGCACACTTTAATTTCTCCATGTTGGCCTATTATGTACACATGAAATGTATCTGCTGCTCTTTCTAGGATTCTTTCATTTTCACCAAAAAAGGTTTTTTGGGGGAGTTCTTCTTTAGGTTCCTTACGGTTTGAACTGTGTGCTTCTAAATCTAATTATTACACCTTCACTGCTTCTGTTTAGCTTTCTTTTCTTTTGTCATATTCATGTTTATCTTGTTCCACAACACCTTCTTTTGTTCCAATTTGATTTGATCAGGAGAATCTAAGGATTCATTTGTCTCTCTTTTTTAGGTGTTAAAAAAAGAAGCTCAGGGAAAATGCATTACATCAGTCCAGGAAGGAAGACAGGTATTTGTATTTCATGATTGCCTCAAGGTGGAACGCATGACTTGTGGAGTATTTACTGTTGCTTTGTTCTTCCTCCTGTCATCTTGCGCTACATTGTAAATTAAACTGTCCTCTCAAGAAAAACATCAACACTGGCTGTTGTGCAGCTTAACATGACCTATGTTAAAGGCCACTGCCAAAGCAGGAAATGGTGCGACATTCTTTGTAACACAGAGTAAAGTTACAGGGAAGAAGTAGAGAAAGTGAACAGTCACACAAAGTGCCTGACTTCAGTTAACTTCGGTGCCCTTTAACCTGGACCGCAATCTTTCCTCAACCAGATCGTTTTACTTGTTTAAACTAAAGTACCTGTACTGATCCTTTATCCTTTGTTGGTCATACGGATTCATCATATTCTTTTGTGTTGTCATTCAACAAGTAGTGTTGTTTGAGTTTTTCTTCTCCTCCTTCTTCCCTTGTTCTACCTTATGTAAAATGAAGTGATGGTAGTCTAAGCCTCTTTTCCCCTCCTGCTGGGTACTGGGAGGGTGGGGTTGGGTGTGTGGAGGGTTGCGAGAGCCTGGCGATATCAAAAAGTCCTTTCATCCATTTTAGATGAGATGCAGATGACTCAATTATGCTTGGCCTGACATCAAGACCACTTGGCGGAGAAGCTGCTAACGCTGGAAAACGATCCATTTAATCCCACTGATATGAATGGCAGGGCGCTAACAGGGCTCGCAACGAGTGAGACAGGTATGAGCGGAGATGCTTCAGCGCCACGCCGGAGAAACAGGGCTCAGCGCATGTGAGGGGTGGGAAAATGAAGAGGAGGGGGGAGTAGCAGATGGGGAAAGGTGCTGTATTTTAGTTTCACAAAATTGAGACCATGGCGCTAAAACAGGTTTTATGTCGCCTTTTGTCTCTGATAAAAAGTTCGTGATAACTAAGGTTTGCTGAGGTGAAGCTGAAATGATGCCAGAATACTGCAAGGGACATAAAGTCGAGCGTTACCTGATACGCAAAACTGGCTCTTGTTTGGGGCCCTAAAGCAATCCATTTGATCTGATGAGATCAAATGCCAACAGACAAGTCGGCAGTTTAGCCTATGAAGCAATGTTCTTGCTCAGGGGCTATTATGTTTACAGCAAATATGAAGATGTATTTAAATCTATGTAGCAATTTTTTCATTATTTTATTTCTCTTTAGACTGGACTTGAACCGAAGATGGAGTGGAACATTTGACCAGAGGTGTACAGAGAGAAGTGGGTCAGCCACTTCAGGCTGGAAAGGACTCAGAAAGGGAGAGATAAAGAGACGGAGGTCTGGCAGGACAGATGATATTGAGGCTGCTGGTCACTAGAGCCAGGACCACAGCGACGACCCGCAAACATGCTCTACATTTGATGTAGAGCATGTTTGCTGTTTGATCTGCAAGGCCTCTCTCCCTCAAGACCCCGTCTGCACTCTTCAACCACACATACACACAAGCACACATAAATACACACACGCACACACTCATCATGCCATCTACTACTCATCAGAGCTGCTCAGCTGCCAGGCTCCTGACAGCATCAACACCAGCATCAAGACTTCACCATCACTTCACGTTCACTCTAGGGCTAATACTAAGTGAGCTGGTGGGGGGGGGGGGCAGTGAGCATGTCAGTGGTGATCCGCCTGCAAAGAGGGAGTTTTGCTGTAAGTGATGCTTTGGATTCGCATTTTAGACTCCTCTCGGAGAGGAGAGTTTGATGTCACAAGCTAATTTGGGACACTGGAATAATATACAATACATTTGATATTTAAAAGAAAACTGGAATATTTGTTGTTGTGCCTTGAGCCTACTAAATTACATTTTATTTTTACACATTTCATCAAAAAAAATGATAAACATGGATTAACATTTCCACTATGACTAAAATAAAGCAGAATGATAAAGTTAGCATTCAATACACAATATAAAAAATATATATATTTAAATATTTTCTATGCAAGCCAGGTAGGAGGAAAAGGTTTTGGAATTAAAGAAAAAATGCTGTCTTTACCGTCATGTCAGAGCCGTCACTGTAAATGCTGCCTTATATTTACAAGGATGTGAAACTTCTCCGGCCTGCCTTTTTTATGACCTTTAGTGCAATTAACAGTTGCAAAACATTAGAGCCGGTGTTGCTTCACATGTAGTCAATCAAGTCAGTGTTTTGTCGGTGCAGAGTGGTGTTTGTCTGTGTTGGTGACAAATGAGTGTGGCTCATCCCACTGCTGACAGCCGCCCCAGAGCTGCGATGCTATCTTCAGCTCTTCAGCCTGCTTCTACAATTACCACTGCCTCTCTGGCCCCGGGGCTTCCAACACCAGCCTGCACTCTGGAACCTGGGACACACACACAAACCCTGAGATACATTACACACATCTATTCATTTGTACAAACTGGTTCACAGAGAACTTTACACATGTATTCTATCTTGTACGAAACACAAATTCTGTTGCGTGTATTGTACATACAGTTGAATACACCAAGCATGGTACAACTTACAATTTATCTTCACTATATAACTATATAATAAATAGGGTTACGGTCAGATTTTGACAGTCCTAAATATACAATAAAATCATCCTTTACTGAGATGGATGGAGTCATTATTATCCGAAATAACAATAAATCTGTTGTGTATCTTCAAACTTATTTATAAATTGGATATATAAACAATTTTAAATTTAGATTCAGATCTATTTCCTGATTTCATTAAACTGCACTACAATCAACCCCAGCCTTATATCCACACACCGAAACGTTTGACTGGGATATGACCCCAAACCGATACCTTTCCCCACCACACACCTGGTTATTTTATCTTCCCCTGCACCTATTGTTGGCTGGCGGCTGACCCCGGTCAGCACAATGCATACCTGTGGCTCTCACCAGCGCTGTGTAATTGTCTCTTCAAGTGGGGCCCTTTTCCAGTCGGCCCCTGAGGGGAGAGCGCTCCTCACTCATCCATCACTCAGTCACTCAGCCACTACAGGAAGTAGTTAACATGGGCGACCTCTGGGATGGCAGTCCACTCTTGGTAGGGGGTGTGCAGTTGAGGTTTTGGAGAGACACGCAGAACATTAGCCATCACTTCATCACTGGGAGTGGCATCACTCAATCAATCAATCCATCAATCAATCTGTCGTAGAAGCTGTTTGCTCTACTAATTCAGTCGGTTCCTTTGAAGTTTAGAAAAAATAGAAAGCAAGAAGCAGAAAAAATTAACAAGACCTGATGCAAAGGCTTCCTTGTTGATTATAGAGCAGGTGTCATGTTTAATATAGGTATAATGTTTACCACGTTGATTTTACTAAATAGCACCCAGCACAAAGTACAGGTGAGGTTCACGGGAATGTCATTAGTATTTGAAACCAAAGTATCAGACATTTAAAACTTTTGACCTTATAATGATGCTAGATGAAAAGTGAAAGGACCCCCCGAGTTATTACAATTAATCCCGTGGGGGACGTGAATGTGTGGACCTAATGTCATGGCAATCAATCATATGGTTGTTGAGACATTTCACTAACAAAAGCAAATGTGAATCTCATTGTGACACACATCTTCACGGAACCACGAACGTCTGTACAACATTGTGTGTCAATCCATCTTGTAGATGTAGAGATATGTAGAGGTGTAAGGGAAGACTTTGTGGCCCTAGAGAAAAAGCTAGGGGATCACCAAAACCATTAGGATGCATCCTCTGGAGATCATGAATGTCAGTACAAAATGTCATAGCAATCCATCTACTAGCCAGATCAAAGTGGTGGACCGACCAACCGACAGACCAACATTGCCATGCCGCTACATGGCTAAAAACACAAACAGAACACGCCGTAACTAATTCAATAAAAATGCAATACAATTTGGAGTAAGTAGTCTGTGGTTAATTCTGATGGGAAACCTGTTCTTCCACTTGTGAAAAGTTGACAGGTTGTGGAAAGAAAGCAGCACCATCCTAGTCACGCTCCATTAAGTATTTCTAATACTTATTTGCTTTAGTTTTAATCTCATTGGAAAACCAAATGCTGATTTGTCCCATGGGAAATTACCACAAATATATTTATTTTATAAGTTCCTCACAAATTCCCGTGATTGACAATGGCACTGTAATTTGTCCTCATACAGTAAACCTGACCCCTCTGGCACTCACAGCAACTTCATTGTGTAAAGGCCTACTGTGCATGTAAGCACTATTTGGCCTTGGTCTAATAAGGATATACTGTGAGCTTTACCACTAAAAACAAGGAATCTTTGTCCATTGCTGTCCTATTTATCAGATTCTATTTATTAGATAGAGATTCTAGGGAGAGGCTACTTCAGAGAACAGTAACTCACTTTCACCTCAGTGGAAAAGTAAAGAGACACACGCCTGCGTGGTCTTGCTTGGTTTAAGGTCATTTCATCGTGAAGAGTCTTAAGCGATTTGACCTCATCGTTAAGCCATATGACTCCATGAATGGAGTCTATACACTGGTGGGGGTGGTGGCGGTCGAAGGGCTGGCTGAAGACCTGGATGTGATGAGGACTGGACTTCTGATGAGCTCGGAGGGTAGCAACGATTTGGCACTTAAACGGCAGCAAACGAGAGGAGAACAGCTTTAAAGTTTGACAGCAGCAAAGTGTGACGGCTGATGCAGGTTGTGGTGAAATCTGGTAGGTTAAGTGAGAGAGGAAACGCCCACATAATCAGCTGATTAAAAGAGAGAGGGGGAGAGGGATGTTAATGAAGGCATAAAGATTCCTGTCATTCTAACTGAACTTACACTGAGCTTCATTTGAAGAAACACATACACTGAAAATTACCCACCAAGAATTTTTTAACAAATAATGGACAAAAGCACACAAAGAACAGAGGGATGCAGGTTGTTGAATAAAACACTTTTTTTATTTACTGCCATTCCTATTGCTTCAGACAGACAAGCTGTGGCGCAGGGAGCACAGAGTGATTCAAACAAGTCAACGCTACTGCCGATCTACAAACAAATCTCTCTGACAACAACAAACAACAGAGGCGCAGCAAAAGAAAAAGCAAGAAGAACAGCGTTTGGCAACCATTAACATCTTGGAAAAAACTTCAGAAGTAAAAAAAGAAGTGCATTCTGCATTTTAAATAGTAAACAGCATCTCTACTTCATCATGAACTAGATAGAGAAAGGAATCAAACGAGAAGGGCTGCTACACTGCTTTGACGTTGGCCCCCTTTTCCACCCTTTTTAGCTTTTTTGAATGTGGATTTTGTCAGAAGCGCCGGATCTTTTTCTCACTCTCTCGGATGGCCTGCAGCATTACAGGGAATGTGGTGCTCTACACACTTTAAGAGTAATTAAAAGCGATTGAACAGCTGTAATTATGAGAAACGGCGGTTGTGTTCCGGGTCATTCTATCAAGGCTGCCTTTCATCAGAGCAGAGACAGAGGGGCCCCGCTGCTAGTCTCTGTTTTCTCCATATGCATATCTTCAAGAACAAACAACTGGTAGGCTGCCTACAGGCTCTTACACACACACACACACACACACTATCACACACGATCACACGCGATCACACGCGCGCACGCCTTCGTGTAGACATGTGGGAGGGTGAATGTGCACATGCACAACACACAGGCCAGCTACTGATCACATGTATATTCACATGGCTAAATGTACACACATACAAACACACGCGTACATACACACTGTCGCACATCAACATGGCACAAGCACACACTATTGCAGCATAAACACTAAACAACACATTCTTCATGTTCTCCATTGGGTGACATTCATAACTTTCTTATCATGATCTTTCTTTGGTCTCTTCAGGCTCATTCCACCGTTGAACACAATAAAAGGGATTACTATACACTAGTGAAGAATGCAATACCATGTGAGCAAAGTGAGTTTTTTTTTACCATTCTATACTGTATTATAACACTGTGTGACAAATAGAAAGCATATATGTATGCACTGTGACTACTGAGAGTCAATCCATTGATAAAAGCATGTCTGGGTTACATGAGATTAAGTAACAGAAAACAGGAAATAATAAATAGTTACACAATGTATGCTAACACTGAAATGCAGGTACCACTTATGTTTCGTTAGACCATTGTGACACTAGTAGCTTGTCGCTAAGCTTGCGATGTTAGCATGTTATTACTGAAGCACTATTCTGGATCTAATGTGGTGCTCTGGTTTCCTTCCAGCCAACTCCAAGCTGGGGTGACTGGGAAGCCGGGGTCAGCCGGGGCAGTGGAGGGTGGATTAGGGGGGATGTAGATGCCCCAATCAAAAAGAACTCAATCTTGATGGGATCACAACGGAGGTGTCTTCAGCGATCTGTCCCCTCAGCTGACGTGGGGGGCATTTGGAAAAGCTGGTGGGTTTTTTTCCCCTCGTCTTTCTTTTTCACTTCCTTCACATCCTGTTGCAAGAGACAAACGAAACAGGCAGTGCTCAAAATGAGTCTTTGAGTTTATATTTTTATGAAGTGAAATGTCCTGTGAAGTAAACTTAAGGTTTAGATGAAATTGTAAAATGAATACAGATTATAATTTTGAATTTGAGTTTGTATATTGGTTTGAAATGCCTTAATTCAGGTCTAAACGCTGTAGTTATGATTGACTAAAAGGAAGATGTACATTGACGAACTTCATGATGAAGTTTAATGTATAGGCCACTACAAATACCAACAGGACTGAATGATTATATATCACTATGGGAGTCTGTGAGGACTTGCTGAGCAGTTTGCTGTGACAGCATGTGTGTTTTCTGTACATGAATAGTCAAGGTCAATACTAACTTTTTTGGGGCCTTGAACAGACTTTGAGCAGCTCCCAAAGCTGAGAAAGGGATATTGAAATGAATAAGTAGTTGACAAAGTCATTCACAGTCATTTATTTAATTCTTTTTCATGTTCCTTTCAGGGGCCCCTCAGTGTCCCTATGTGGCCTTATGCCTTGGGCCAGCTTTTTGGCACATGTCACTTGGCATGCACAACATGCAAAACACTCATTTGACTCTTCACGCAATGGTCTGTGTAAATGCATGTAAGAGTAAAAACATTATTCACGAATAAAATGACGTAATGAATAAACAGCGTAACCACCTGTGGGTGAATGCATGTTGCATGAGCTTTTATATGTATACAACGTGTTTCCACACTTCAACATCTAGGGCCCACCTCCAGAGCAGTGACTCCACTCTGTTGATGATGTCAGACAGATCAAAGGGCAGCGGCATGCTGGGGTCATCCACACCCCAGAAGGGCCGGTCCACTGGGGCCTCCTCAGGGGGTAATGTCTGGGCCAGACTTGAGTGGCACCTGAGGCGACAGGACACAGGAAACAAGCACACCCATTAACTCCTCCCTCCCATCAAAACTGGTAGACACTCCTCGGCATTAGGACACGCGTTTCAGGTCGCTCACAAAACATTCTACATCCAAATCACATCCATATGAAGCGAACGTTTTCAAAGCTATATGCAAATCATTTCAAACACTTCTTGTTCGTTCAGCCTTCTATAACTGCAACTGCGGAGGGCGATCTATGAAAAAAATCCTGAATATATATATATATATGGTTGACAACAGGGATATTTCTATTTGGTCTTTCTGTATTGACTGTTGAGAGCTTTAAAGGGGTCAGTCCCCCAAAAAATGTCAAGTGTTTAGTCAGTGAGGTGTGTGTGTGTGTGTTTGTGTTAACTCGTCCCTAAACACACAGTGGGTGTTGTGTGTTTGACCAGGATGCAGTCTGCTTGTGTTTCCTCTTCTTTTTATGACTCCTAATAATACTGGGACCAATTAGAACCTGCAGGATATGAGAGAGTAAGTGTCTCTGTGTGATCTGCGTGTACAAAGAAGACTGGAAGAGATGTCAATGGGTTTGTACAAATGCTTCCAATAAAAGTGTCTTCCCCTAAAATACTGTTAATGATGTTTAAATGTAATGATCTTTATGCGACTTGTACTTCCTGTCCTTGGCATTTCTGTTTTCAAACCTCCAAGCCAGCGAAGCTCATTGAGCTAAATTGAGCTGAGAGAGTGGGAGAAAGTGTTGTGTCAGGGAAGCGTTCCTACTGCCATAAATGGCAGCAACGGTATCATGCCGATGATATATCGTGTATCGTGATTAATGCCCCGTTCGTCTTACATGCAGGCTCACACAGCAGGACCCTTTCACGAGAACATCACTCTCTGTTGTTGCAATCGCGACAGAGCAGTGAGAAATCCAGCCTTTTCATGTCACGGAGCGATTTTGATATGATTAATAATCTGGACTTGGTTGAGATTTCTACAGTGTTTGGAGCCCCCACAGACCTTAGCCACATCTTTTGTCAGACCAGTGTAAATATTTACTGCAGTGACTTGGTGTTGCTCTCTGCTGTCATTGTAAATCTGCCCTCCCTCTGCCTCTTGACAGATGAGAGTGACCCCTGACCTTGAGGTGCAAGCGGGGGGGGGGTGGAAGATGGCAGTTGTGTGTTGTGTGTGTGTAGTGTGTGTGCGTGTTCGCTTGTGAATGGTGGCCTAAGAATTTCCTTCCAGAGCCAGATATACTCCCCACTCAGTCATCATGCCAGGGTCTGTCCTATCATATCCCTTCACCCCATCCACACCCGAAAAAACCTCAAACAACCCCCTCACACACGACCACCACCACCTTGTGGCCGGCAACTAGAGGAGGGGATGGAGAGGACACGGAGGGCTGAAGAGAAGGATATGGGGCTCGGGTTATGGATGAGATGAGGGGATGTTAAAGTTGTCAGGGGACAGCAGGGGGCTGCCACAATTTGTGGTTATATATTTTCACCGGAGCCACTTAATGTCCAACTGGCTCTCGGCCTAAGTGCTGCATTTTGGTGCGGTTAGCCCTTTAAAGAGCTGCTGCATTACCGTGGTGAGGAGCAGCATTAACATCCACTGTTCCAATATATCTTCTGCGCTCTGGATCAGGGCCTGATAATAGCATCTGTTAACATGCACTAAGTACCATTATGTAGCACATCACTTCATAAATAATACGATTAGGCGACCTTGGGGCTTTGCGACGAGCCGTGTGTTTAAATGTTCTCATCATTTATTTAGGGTGCGAATTAAAGGAAGCGCCACTTCAGAGGAGGTGGAGGAGGAGGAGGAGGAGGACATGGCTGGCATACGTATCTACAGACAGAGAGCGCGAGAGAGAGAATGCAAACTGACCCAGACGGCACACACTCACCTACGCACCGTGTGGTTCTGCTGACATCAGCTTTAGGACACCATAGGCCAAGGGAACCTGGGCCTTTGATTTGGTCTGATTAAGTATTCATGCAGTAGAGCTATGAGGGAAAACACTCGCCTCTTTTCTGCTGCCCCTGTCTCATACTGAAAGGCTACAAACCGTACAAACCTGACCAGCTGCCTTCAACAGAGTTGCTGCATTAATCTGACAAGGGATCTTGCAACAATAGCTTGCAAATAGAAGGCTCCTGGATTACCACAGATATAAAAGATATCAAGACTGGAAGACTATCAAAGATAATATAGTGTAGGTAATTCAGCACACACTTTTACACAATCTACTACTGTTCACGGAGTACCTTGAGTCCCTTGACTGCTAAAATGGAACCAAACAAAAAGTCAATATCAAGCGAGGTGCCTTAAGCTCTCCAGGGCTCTTGCTAGAAATTCAGTGTAAGCCACAGTGGCGTACAAACAAGGCTCACCAAAAGATTTTCCCATGGCAGAACAGCCTACCTTAAAGTTAAGGTCAAAGACAAAGAGGTGTGTGATGGGGGGAAAGGAGGGGAGCGTTGAGGAGGGAGAGAATGTGTTTGTGAGCCCAGGCTGTTCCAATGGATTAACCCCAGACAGATATGGGCCTAACTATCCCATCTGGTGCTCGGTCAAGAGAGATTGGCAACACAATCACTCATTTCAATTTGCCCTGAAACCCTATAGCCTGGCAGGCCCCCGCTCAAATGGTATGCTAATGTGAAAGGTATCTAGGATTCTATCGCCTCTATTCCACAGAGGCCTTTCCCTCCATGCAGCACAGTGCACTTGAACTGCGGCTGGGGCGGGAGCTTCACGGCTCTTGCTGCAATAAGGTCCGGAGCCCCCTTTGCGCTCAAACTAACCACTTTAGCTAAAGTGAGTGTTAATTATGGACAGGCACAGCAGTCAATAAAAGGTTAATGTAAAAGTCAAAGGATAAATTCCTTTAAGCATTGCATCATTCCACCATCTCCAACACACTGCTCGCAGGTCTCCTAATCAATACGTTTTACTGTAATGCGCTCGCCATCGATCCTCAGCCCCCCCCCCTACTCCGCGGTCCGGGCTCCATCACTTGGTTACAGAAAGGAAAGGGGGGGAGAGAGAGAGAGAGAGAGAGAGAGAGAGAGAGAGAGAGAGAGAGAGAGAGAGAGAGAGAGAGAGAGAAAGAGAGAGTTGGGGGGAAGAGAAGGAGAGAACAATGAGTAAATAAAATGATTAACCTCGATTTCACTTTGTTGTTTCACTCTTTGTCTCTCTCTGAAAGGCTCGTTAGAAGAGTGCAGGGTGGTCCAATATCATCGCCGCCATCACCACCATCACAATCATCAGCATCATCAGCATCATCAGCTCACTCAATCTCTGGCCGGTGTGTAATTGTGTAGCAGTACACTCAAGCAGGGCCATACATTAAAAGGTCCTCTGCTCTTAACAGGATGGAAATCCGCCTAATAGACAACATCAGTGCTTCCAACTCTCGCAATTACACGGATAAATGCACAATTGTGTCAGGCCAAGTGAAAAAGAACCCAGAGAATGTAGATAGGAGACAGCGCTTATTGCATTATTGCTACAGGAGGTCATTTGTAACCACATGGGACTAGACTGCTTGGGCTGGACATCATATTGGGCCAAGGGTGGAGTCATGCAATGCTGACGGAAAGCTTTTTGGAAGGGATTTATAGAGGCTCGGATATTTTGTCTAAACTTAATGTGGTCCAATTGTTTTATGTGAGAGCCATGCAAATGTCCTCTCTGTTGGTGGTCAATGTGGGAAATGTGTCCTCTGAATGCTCTGTGTGAAATATTGCCATAGTACCTCTGAGAGTCAGTATACAATCAGTTTATATTCTAATAGTTTAAGAAATAAAACTTGTGAATAAAGTTCAAAGACTAACACTTTTGCCTGATAGATTTCATGTTTGTGGCCTACCCGAATGTTCTGTACATTGTCCTCTGCTAATAAAAAAAAGAAAGAAGAAACCAGATTAAATATTCGATAAAAGATTCATTAGACACAGCTGTTGTTTATATTGTTAGAACATGGTTAGTGCATTGGGAATCATCTCCAAAATATGTGCCATGCCCTACGCATTAGCTACAGCGGACCAAAAAAATAAAGCCTGCATAAAGGTGAAATGACGCAGAACATCAATCAATCACCCGTGTCAATTTTAAACTGTATTATGTGCCTGTGCTGATCAAGGGAGGCGAAATACCTCAGTTCACCTGCTTCCCCATGTTCTGCCTGCGTTTCATCTGACTCTCTAGCAATCCTGTGCAGGTGTGAATTTTTATGGTCTTGGCAACCCCAGTGCCCGATAGCTGAGAATGCAATCAAACAACTCATGAAAAAACAGCCATGTGTCTCATAAATCAGCCTGCCCCTGAAGGTAAAGCATGCAATCATGTCCCAAGGAGAGGGGAGAAAGACAGAAGTATATTATCCATGTCCATTCTGTATCTATGCAATGTTGTGTAAGAAATGAGCGACTGAGCACATCTGTCTTTCTGTGTCATGCAATTATATAATGTGTGAGAAAGAGATAGACAGATAGCATTTATCTACATACTTATCTTTCTACTGTATTGCGCAAGATTTTACTTATGTCACGCTGAGGGCAGTATAACAGGGAGACATTAAGAACAAGGCCCAACCTGTGATGTGTTGAGCTTTGGATCTCACCCTACACCACCCAAGACTCCTGTGAACTCTCAGGGCTGTCCTCATTAGAGCCTGAACAGAGCCTCAGATCCCCACCCACCATCCCTAACTCCCATTATCCCAATCACTGCCACATTCAGCGTTAAATGTAAAGTGGTGCAGCCAGCCAGCCAGCCAGCCAGCCAGAAAGCGTGGGCAGGGCAGAGTCTTAACCGTTTCCTCAGGATCAATCAAATGCAATTGTGTCTGCAGACAGCTGCTGACTGTACACTTTGTGAGTATGTGAGGTGGGCAATTGTGGAGAGCGAAACAGAGAGTGAAGGGGGGGGGCATCATCAAATGCGTGACATATGTTCCTTTTATTTTGATTCCCTCTAAAGAGCCTAGGCTAATAAAACTAACATCTGATGCACTGTTTTTCTCTTTAATTAATGGTTGTGGAAACCACACAAAAATGCATTAGCAAACAGGGGGGTAGGAGACAAAGTGGGTGCTGCATGGTGCTTTCAACACTCTCCCCCCCACTTGCCACCAAGGCTCTGCCGCTGCTGGGAACAATGATTCTGCCAGGGAGCACGGGTACCTTGGGTAGGGCAGCCCCTTCCTCCTACTCTGTGAGGTGTCCCTCTTGCCAGCTGCAGTCTGGGCTGCTCACTAAACCACATGAAACAAATATGGCTCATTATTTGGCATCTCCAGCCAGACCCAGAGTTTGCATCGGGTCCGTGTACTGTACGCAGAGGTGGTTGGAGCCTACGGCAGAAACGGAGTGGGTTTGTCGTACCTGCACAGCCCCAGCCTGCTTCATAACCCGCGTGTTTGATGTGGCTTGGCTGGGTGCCCCGTTCAGAGCAGGGTGAACCAGATGTAACAGAAAAACACACACAAAGCTAGGTAGCCTCTAAATAGCCTTCATAATTGGAGGCAATAAAACACTATTGCAGTCTGGAAGTGCAAAGGAGGCAAGCCCCTGAACTACAGCTACTGCTCTCAAAAACCAGGTGGACGTCCATTAGGTGCTTAACAGCATAACAAATTACTGAACACCCTGGCCTGCTCCTTCTCCTCCTCAGGCTATGGGATGGAATGTGGCCTAATGTCAACACAGGCGCAAAATTTACGAGCAGACAACTATTGTTCAAATGCAATCAGGTTCTAATAAAAAAAAAAGGCAGGAAAAGGACAAACAGATAGGGCCCTCCTGGCCGTTTACTCTTCCGACAAGAGGTGGAGAGACAGATCACCCCCTAAGGTCCTGGATCTGTGTGTGTTAGTGTGTGTGTGTGTGTTTGAGAGTAAGAAAGAGTCAGACAGAGAGAGTGAGAAAGAGCGTGCGTGTGTGAGTGTGTGTGTGTGTGTGTGTGTGTGCGCGCGCCCCAGGCTGACTGGGAAGGAATGAGGGTGGCTGCAGCTTTTGGCCTACCAACCACCTGTGACAGGCTACGGGCTAGCTCAGCACAGGCAGCTGGCTTAAAGGAAAAGTGGAAAAAAATGAAACAAAGGACGACACTTAGCAGGGACTGATAGCCTAGCTCAACACAGCGACCCACTCCATCATCGTCCCAAACGAGCCACACATGACCAAATACCATAGTGAAAGATTTTGATATATACAGGCAAAACTAATTAGAGTTGTTTCTAAAGAGACACTGGAGTTTTTCCTCATGACGCTGTTTATTTATAAAGCCCAGGAGAGAAAATGGAGCAATAAGAGGACTTGATGGCGAGAGTAAAGAGGTTACGAGCCTGCGAGTGATTGCACTTTTTCACAGCTCGGCGTTTGAAGGCTGTAAATCTGCTGTTGGAGAATCAGGAAGAGGGTTACTGTGGCGCTGGGAGCACTAACTCTTTTCCCGCGCACACAGTTGCTGTGAAAACTTGTTTTGAGTGTGTTCTTGTAAAACGATCATTTTTAACCCTCATCCCTTCCCCTCCACCACACGACCCCTCCCTCCTGGCCAAGCGTCAGTGCCTTGTGGGCATCATCTGAATGGTGCAATAAAGCTGGTGATGGATGAGGCCGGCCTCAACAGCTACACGGCCGAGCCATTGGACGATACCTGACCCCAGTCACATGATAAGGTCGATCCGACGTGGGCACAATTCCCACCTGTCTTCTGGTAACAATAGCGGGGTCAAGCTGGCCCAGCTAATTATAGTCTATTGTAACTTCAATTGCCTGAATACAAGTCATCCTTGTAGCTCCAGGGGATGTGGAGCTAGGTTCTGAAGCGTTTGTGTAAAGTTAAACTGTGATATTGGGTTTCAGAAACATGTATATTAAACTGCTTTACAAAAAAAACCCCACTGAACTGAGACACTGAACTTGCTGTTCCCTTTAAACAAAGCACAGAAACACACAATCAGCTCCTTTAGAGCAAG
The DNA here is from genome assembly GCA_036023655.1 of Nannoperca australis. Lineage (NCBI taxonomy): Eukaryota > Metazoa > Chordata > Actinopteri > Centrarchiformes > Percichthyidae > Nannoperca > Nannoperca australis. The sequence continues at coordinate 29,752 of JAVQJD010035244.1, forward strand.
TGCTATTCTTTGAATAAATATGAGATTTAGTTTAAACTGCACATATAAAAAGTAATCTCATTGTTGACATTGCTTGTCATGATGAGATCACATAATAGGCTCAGAAAGCCAGTGATAGTAAACACGCCCTGCTGAAACAGAGATACATTTTAAACCTCATAAATTGGACAGGTCCAGGCGTAGGCTACAATATGACCATCAACACATGCAAGATATTCTTGTAAAAACAAATAGCAAAAACATTTGATCACATATTAGTCAAGATCCTTTTGTCAATCCATTATATCAACTAAAAAATAAACTTCTTTTAAAGTTAAAAGATTAAAGTTAAAGTTAAAAGATTTAGCAAACCACTAAATCTAATACTTTAATGCTTATAATAATTGTTCTTAGATAGATATCCCAGCTTACACTGGAGGAGAGACGGGGGTATAATATTTTTACAGGTCAGGTCTAATCACTAAAGTTGTGCTAAACCCCCTGACCTTTGCCTAATTTCAGCTGTCTTATTTTAGTTAACCTCTCAATAGACAAACAAAGGGAGTGGCACACAGTAGAAGCTGTCCACATTCCCACATGGGCATCTGCCATGAGTCAACAACTAAAACTAGCGTTACTTATTCTATTTACACAGTACAGGATGAACTCATTCTGAAATTGTCAGGCTGGGTATACAGTAACTTCTGAGTCGCACTTTCGTTGATGCATTTGGTCCCTTTTTTTCAGTAAACAAAGAAAGTAAAAAGTTCCAAAGTCAGTGAAGTTTCTCATCTGAGTCTGAGAGGCCTGTAGCATTCTTAATACAGTAATGTGAGTGTGTGTGCATTCACGTGTACACATATGTATGCTGCGCAACCATGCCAGAGGAGTGCTTTCCGCCAGGTGTTTGAACTTCTGCATCACCTGGTGCTCCTGCTGCGTGAACACGAGTTTTGTTTCACCCTATTAAGTAAATAGTGTAATTAAAGGGCCTCTGCATTTAAAACGCTGTGAACAGCCAGCAATTTGTTTGGAAGAGCAGCCAGGCTAGGCCCTGAGGCGCTGCACCAAACAGGATGCAAAGAGTACACACAGCAAGCCAGGGAACGTCGTATAATGGCGTGTGTGTGTGTGTGTGTGTAAATACATATGTACCTGCCTATGCAGATGAGTTCGTGCGTGTGTTTGTGTAGGTGTGTGTGTGTAAATCATTGAAAGTTGTTCTGGATGTTGAAAAAAAAGCTTGTTTGTGGTCTAACGGGTACTTAATAGTGTGTTTGTAGTGACAATATCAGGACTTGATGCAATAACTGTAATAACAGCATAACCGACGACGGTGTTTCGTAGAACCCAGCCCTTTGTCTATAGTGGCACAGGCGTTGTTGCACATAGTGATACTGATGTGAGTCAAAAAAAGTCAGAGAAAAAGGTGACGCAGGCTTGGGTTGTTTGCCACAAAAGACAAGAATAAGACAAACACCACACGCAGAGATCAGCACAATAAAAACAGAGGGATTACAACTGAAGTAGTAGCACAGATCAACTCTCTTCATTAGTTTCCACTCTTGATTTCCACTCCACAAACAGCCCCGCTTGGCACTACCTATCCCAGCAAGGATGCTTCTTACTAAAGTCTCTGCTCTTACTGCTGATCCAGGGTCAGCTGTGTGGAGTAAGAGAGGGATAACCTCTTTCTGAGCCCCATAGAAGCCCAGATGGCTGTGCGAAAGCTGTGTTCCAAAAAATAGCTTACAACTCAATCGCTGTGGCCACATCTCCAAGTCCACAGTTTAACCCCCTCCGATGTCAGCCAAGGTCACAGATGCACACTTGAGAGGCAAAAAGAGCCAGGAGTGAAGTGCTGCCAGAGTCGAAGGAATTAGATCCGGGCTGAGTGGCCCTCATCTGGTTAAGCCTGGTAAGTAGCAAGACTAACAGGGTGAGGCACAGTGGTTGGAGTTCGCAGACACACACACACCCACACACACACGCTTGTAAGCTTGCACGCAAAAAGGACACACACATAAATAAGGAGGTAAACACACACTTGCATAGTCACACATACACATACACACGGAAGGACTCCGAGGGCTACAGATGGTGTGCCCTGGGCCTGGTGACTGGGGCTCTGATTGAGCTAGTTTTAGAGCCAGTGTGGAAGCTGCCACGACGCATAGGGCTCAGGGGTTGGGGCGGAAGACAAAGAACAGAGGAAGGAGTGCATGAGGGGAAGACAGGAGCGGGCGCGGTCTAACTCCTTTCCCTGCATGGGGGCTCCTAACATTTTTAGTACAACATCAACATGTCACTGTCCATTCGTCCCCTTGCCCTATTGCCCATGTCCTACCCCCGTGTCTCCCTACACTAACACGTCTAAAACAGCGCACACCCCAAAAATACACAAACACACACACACACACTCACACACACACACACTCGGGGAGCCAGCGGCCACTTCAGCTGTAATTCCGCCTGACTTCCCTGTCTAACTGGCAGGAGACAGGGAGGGTGAGGACAACAGGCTGTGAATACGGGAAGAGACAGAAAATCATTGAGAACCTTGCCTTTATGAATCTTTGATGAGAGAGAGTGGGGGTGGGGGGGGGGGGGGGCTTTGCCTCTGGTTAAATCAGAGCATAGCGCACGCGTGTGGTGTGTGTATGACTGCCAATAGAGGTTGAGATAAACAGGGCCTGGACCAGGCCCAGACAAATGCAAACCCCGCAGTCGGGAACATTTGTCCCTGCAATTAGTCCCTGTCCTCCCTGTTCATGTTGCAGGTAAGTGGTATTGGTAGCGAGCAAACAGCTACAGCTTTGAGTGCCTAGGAGTCCGGCAAGGGGTGGAAGGTTGAAATTCTTTGTGTGCAAGTCAAAGGCATCTTTCATATTTAATTATGCAGCTGGCAAGTGTACCAAAGATAAATCAATCAATCAATCTCTGTACAGGAGAAAGACAAACTAACACAAGCACTCAATAAGAGTGGTTCAGAGAAGTGTCTTGCATGCCAGTTCATAATATTTGCCAATATCCTGTATCCTGTATTATTATATCCCTGTTGGTTAGGTTTAACTTGCAATTGATGCTCTTCCTTCTTCTTACTCAATTGATCTATGTTGTTTGGTTTGGTTTTAATTACTGTACCCAATACATATTAATCATTGTATTGTTTTTGACATATGCACCTGCACTTTGGGGACAGTTGATCTGGCCTCTCTGTTAGTTCAGACAGAGACACTCACATCAAGGAATTGACAATTTATAGTAAATGGTTACATAGTTGGATTTGGAGGAACCAGTCAGCTGTTTGTGGGAGCTCTCTATGAATCCAAGCAGCAAGGATTCTGCTGAGAAAACTGCTGGACATTAAATCTTAGTTAAATCAACACTTAAGATTCTACTGGTTCCACTAATGTCATTTTGGTTTTCAGACCTATCCACTGCTGCAATGCCATTTGACTCATGATTTCGTCACTTCAGTCAAATGTTGCAGGTAGTCCTCAGCCTGGAAAGCATTTTGTTTCTTATGGCTTATCTATCTGAGAGAAGAGCAGCTTAACATATGCTAACCAGTCTGGTTCTCTGCAACAATAAATGGCATTCAACTATGTGTAAAAAGAAAAACAAATGACATGACAAGTTGGTATTAGGCTGTCCTACATTGCAATTGCCTAATTTACAATGATAAAGTATGTTGGAATGTCTTGTAAGGGCATACTAGCTTGCAATTAAAGCGTGGGAAGTTACACACACACACACACACCCTTGTTATGTTCTTTCTTTCACTGTTCATTGTTTTACCCTCACACCTGTTTTGACACCTGACATTGGTCACATAAAAAGCTAACAATGACTCAGAGGAGGTTGTTTTAATTAATAATACAAGGCATGTTAAAACTACCCTCCTTCAAAACTCAGAAACTGCTTTTTAATAGATGTCAAACAGGTGCCAATTTTCTTCTCAACATGACTTGGGTTATGTTACGAAACAAGCAGAGCAGCATAGTACCTTTATCTCATCTGCCACCTGTGACAGCTCAGAATTCTGAGTCCTCCAGGAAACCCGGCTCATGTTAATGTGTCACCAATGAGGCCTTTTGAAGACTCGATTCATCCATCTGTCTGCGAGCTCAGAGGCACTGCTGACTGATTTCCGATCACATAAAAGCTTGGCAATGAGATGAACTGTCTTAAGCTGATCAAGAGTTGCCTTGGCTTCCATCTACATCTGTCAGGTTCAAACTTTACACTTCGCTACACATGTTGATCACATATAGCAAAGTACAGGCACAATTTCAAGCTGCTGTTTGGACTAATCTTCTTTGGGCTTGGATTAACACAGCATTTCTACTTTCTGGGATCCTGAGATGAAGGCGGAGGATTGATTGACACCTGAAGTGCCTTTTCTCACAACTTGTACACCTGACATAGCTGCGAACTCATGGCTTCCTACAGCCTCAGGAGAAGACAATGGAGAACTATGCCAGGTTTGGGTTGGTTCGTTTAAAGGGCAAGAGTGAGTCTAACAGTGCCCCCTGATGGTTCATACATGCTTTGTGCAAGGAAAGAAAGTTATAGGTAGGGCGAGTAGTGTGGCTAGTAAAAGTAATGCCAAGGAACCAACATCACCTGACATCAAACTGAGCCTGTGTCCAGCCTTTGTTTGCAGGCAAAGGGAAGAAGAGCAGTACTTAGCAGAGCAGCTAACCTGTGGCCATATCTGCTGGACAAATCAATAGAAGTGTCTGAGAGCAGAGCAGAATGTGCTGGGGGGGAGCTGGAGGGGCTAGCCCTGGCCCGCTGCCCCCAGGCCCCTCCTGGGGGGTACCTTCCTGTCTCTTTGGCCTCCATCCCTTCCGCCTCACTGCTCCCATCCAACGACTACTCGCTCACACATACATGCACGCAACAAGCCCACATATACTCTAGTACAGGCGCCCTGTGACATCTTGTAGCGCCATCTATACTATGAAGTGCAGCAAGGGATCCACATTGTCTAAAATGTTACAGTGCAGATGCAGACTTGTAAAAGGTATATAAGTGCATATACAAGCAAACCAAAACATGTGCACATACTGTTTGTCCCCTGATACCCCATAGTACATGGACCGCAATATGGACAAGCTGCAAATGGCCTCCCATTGTAGTGGTCTTTCACACAAGAGGGTAGAGGAAGCCGTACCAAATGCACAACACAACACCTCCCCCCCCACCTGACCCTAAAGCCCTGGAGAACGGTCAGGCCCTGAGCAACAGTAAAAGCAGTAATCCTCCAAGCTGCAGGAATCCAATTCTCAGAGACCCTTCCCCTCATCTGTCCCCCACTTGCTGATGCCAACTTACTTTCAATCACAGTTAACATCACAGAACAAGAAGTGGAGGGATGGGAGGAGGCAAAACACAAGACTGCTGCACAATGCACTTGTCTGGCAGCTGCTTGCTCTGACATTTGAGGCCATGGGGACCTTGTTGAAAGAGCAGATGCTCACTGATGTACAGGCACAGGAACATGGCAACTACACAAGTGGCTGAAGCAGAAAAAAAAAATCTGCACAAGCATATGAGAAGAAAAGAACAAGGGGAAAAAGCTGAAGATGACAGGCTCACGTAGAGATGTGTTGAGTGTAGAAACATGACCAGCAATACACAGCAGAGTGGACATGACACACTGACATACACATAGACGGAAGAAGACACCACGCAAACAGTGAAACGGATGTGAAATAATCGGGAGTATCCTTATGACAACAATCACATATTTGCCCACTAACAAGCAGAAACTGAACTACATGCACATTTGAATAAACAACAATTAAATTTCCACACACAATATGCACATAAGACTATACAAACAATATTCATGATAAAAAAAAACAAATACACACACTTCCGCTATCCCAATGGACAGATAGAGTACAAGCTACCCCAGCCTCCACTCATTACAAGATCAACACACAAACTAACCTATTTGCAACTTTTATACTGACCTAAATATTGAGTACACCTTGCAAGCACTACCATGGGATATCTTGTTATTATGACAACAATGTATTTCAGCTTGCTACACCCTGAGTGACAGCATGTTTCTGGTAATACTGGTAGCAATCACTCATATGAAGTAACAGGAAAAGACGTAATTCAATGGTTAGTGCTGGAAGGAAGCCAAGAAAAGATGAGTGTAGAGGGAGATCAAGAAAAAAAGAGGCACAACAAATAAGGAGTGATGGGAAGATGAGACGGGAGGAAAACAGATGGAAACAAAAGAGAGAAACACAAGACGTAGAATGCAAAGTGGGAGAGGTACAGAGCAGGCTGCATCATGGTGCATCTCCGGCAGAAAGAAATTAGTTTCCGCAGAGGACCGCAGGCAGCGTTATGGAAATGGGTGGCTGGCAGCTTCTTTGACTGTAAACAGGATCTTGGTAAGGCATACAGCCTCTGGTATGGCCCACAGAGCCTGGCATCATCACAATGCTGTGTCGAGCTGCAATACTCCCACGGTCCCTCCTTCAATCTGCCTGGTTCCTTTGCTCCAACCTGCCCAAACTCCACTCGTGAGTAATTTATGAAGTGGGTGGGGGTGGTAGCGGAAGCGGTATGCGCACACCCTGACACCAAATACATGACATGTTCCACATGTCTTCCCACTAAACTACAAAGAGCCTTTTTGTCTCTACAAAGAAAAAGAAACACTGAAAAGTAGTTGAGGCGTTCAGGGTGCTTGCATCACTTTGTGAACTGCTATGAACCAGGTAGTTAATGGCAACCCCGGTTTAGAGGCTAAACCAGAATTGAAGTAGCTCTGTGTGCTAATGGTTACCTTAAGCCCTAATTACACTGTTCATTCAAGGGATATGACATTATCTGGCAGCATTCTCTTGGTAATCTGGCAGCATTGTCCTGTGGTTATGCCAGGGTACAGGCGTGATACACTGCCAAGTGACTAGAAAGAAAGCAGGCCAAAAGACTATCCAGTAGTTAAAGGACCTTTACCATAAAAAAAGCACTGACACGCACTCGGATACATTCCGCAAATGACTTCAGTAGTGTTCAAACAGGACATCCTACAAAATCCACTTTGCAGATTTTTCCACCAGATTTTCACTATCTCTTACCTCATTGCCTATAAATCCATCCCTTTGTCAATTCAAACTCCAAGTGTCACATTTTGTGTGTGTGTGTTTCAGCCTTATAAGTGCAAGTGTAAGTGTGTTTATATGTCTGCCTCGTCACAGTAGCTGGTGCAGGCCTCTCCCTTTCCTCTTGCTAACAGCTAGAATAATCACAGAAGGCTTGCATTATCTTTGCCATGCTGCGAAACAAAGTGCAGTGGCGTAATGCGAGGTCTTACACAAAAGTAAACAACTTCATCTTGCGTCTGAAATATGTGTCACTGCGATTGTGCAAAGCTGCCCATCGACACAGCCGTGTGGGGTGTCCTAATTAATGAGAGAGAAAGGGAGAGAGAGAGACAGAGAGAGAGAGAGAGAGAGAGAGTCAAAGAGAGAGAAACTCTCTCTTCCACAGTTCTTCTTCAAACAAACACTTCCTACGGGACCCCATTGTTTGGACTGAGGCATCATGGGTAGCCTTATTTACAGATTTTAATTGCTCTGGTGATCTGTGGGTAAAACACCCTGTCGTAATCACCTCGCAATAGAATTGTTACTCTTTCTGACGACTGTAATAAAATGCTCTACAGCGTCCAGGGGAAAACGAGGAGGAGGAAACAGAGAAGGGCAGAGAAAAAGAAACACAGATGGTATACGATGTAAAGAAAACAGCAAAAATAGAGAAAAAATAGAAAAAGAAAATATTTTGGATGCAAATCTTCTCAGCGAGAGGAACTAATCCGAACGGGCGGGAAGCAGGGATGAGGACGGGACTGTTGTCCAAGGAAATGATTGCTCTTCCACCTCAAAGTGACAACCATGAGAAGCTCACCGTTCCTGGACCTCCAAAGCGGAACCGCAAAGGAGACATGCGCTGCAACTACCACACAACATACACACACACACGCACACACCTACACACACAGACAGATTGGGAATGAGGAGGTAGGTCACCTACAGGAAGAGATTAGTGTCACCAGGCAGAGGTATGAGCACAGGACTGTCAACTGCAGCTGTCCCTGATCTGGGAGGAGCTGGCAAAACTAGCTCTCATGAACGTTCATACTGCTTTCAAAGAGGTGGTAAAACAGGGACAAAATCAGTTCATTTCAAACAGGCAGCCACCTTTTACTTACTCAAAATAGAAACACCTGTACATGTAATGCAATGGAATAGCACTGCCATGCAATAATCACTACGTTATTTCAAATGCTCTGTTTTTGTTGAGATATTTAGTTCTCTTCATTTACATATATTGAAGAAGAAAAATATGAACTACCATGAACTAAATTCCAATTCAATAACATAAAAAACAACAGTACATTCTCAAAACTTTCTATACAGCTTAATCAACAACTGTCTGACATACTGTCAAAACACTTAAAAGAAATGTGTTCTTTTGTGTTCAAAACTGTAAGTTTTGAAATGGTTGTATTTACTGCATTTAAATTACAATATTCAAACTGCCTGTGGCATCTACTTATAGATTTATTGACCTTTCTTTAATTGTAACTTATTAGCTGCACAGGAGAATGTTTCAAAACGATGCACATCATTCTGTACAGCGCTGAAAAGGTACCGACGCCCCACTGCAGTCTGGTCGTTTCTGCTGAGACGAAGAGTAGCAGCTCCTCTACTCTGTGAAAGAGCCTGTTTTACTTAAGTGTGTCAAACTCTATCCCATTATTATGCCTGCTGATAAAGGTAATACAAACACCCTGCGCATCAAAGGTCCATGAAAAATTAAACAGCCAATCAGCTGGCAATTATTCTCTTTAATCTCCTGGAGGGAGCCAATGGGGATGTGCCTCCGGTGGTGGTGGCCTGGAAGGGATTCATGCATTCGGTTCTGCACATTCCAATCCAAACACTTACTTTGCATTATGCTCAGCTCAGGCTAAATTAAAGTACAGGCAAACTTTCTAAACTCTTTCACTTTTCCCTATTTGTGAAAATACACCATCTTGCGTATTGATATATTAAAGCCCAGATAAGTCAATTTGCCTTTGTTTCTCCCAGACTATGGATTGTTTAAAGACATTTCAACTGGACATGAAGACACCCTGTTCATGTTCCAAAGAAGCTGATCAATTGCTCATTTAAAGCCGCAGGATGTGGTGCCATGGTATTTAGAGGAGGTAATGTTTATTGTATTACAATCAGAGCTTAAGACTGTTGAGTATGTGCCGTTGATCTCCAGTTGTCAGTGGCCTCTGTTAAAATGCATCACAAAGTATTGGCTACTTTGTTATGGATTACAATAGATGCAGATCAGCAACTATAAAAATCTGCTTATTACCGCTGCAATATGAACATAGGAAAATAATGATCTTAAATGCTGGGTGCTGCCAGAAAACCCCCCAAATGTACCTAAAAAACAGAATGACTGACACAGGAGGTTGCATGGACCATCTTACTTGGTCTGTTGTTGCTGTTGCTGTGGCTCAACCCACCAGCTTGACTCCTGCCACTCCTGTCTACACTATCATCACAAACACCGACTCCATCCCCATCCAATCGATGGGCATGTGGAGCCGCTCAATGCCAATGATTCTCTCCTGATCTTAATTAGAGAAACACATCAGATACAAACGACAACTCAAATCAATGGACAAGAATAGGGTGAGGGGGACTGGGGTCATATACAGAGACATACTTTCAGTCTCTTTCTCACAACATGAATTAACATGAATTAGTCCTAAAGCCTAAATCTTAACAAAACCGTTTTGAGGCCTCATATGAAATGTAAGCAGCCCATTGTCATGGATCTCTCTGGATGGCAAATTAGTCAGAAACTTGCAGAACATAATTGCAAAAAAGAGTTCCTAAATGAGCAGATGAAATATTGATGCAGCGAAAGATGCTATCCAGTCCATCTCTGACTTCTCCACCCTATGTTCTTTCCTTTACTCTTCATCTCCATTTTCCACTCCATCTCTTCCCCACTCTGTCATGGTAGATGGATGGATGGCGGCGTAAAGGGAGAAACAGGCTGACAGCCTTCTTAGCCGCATGGCTGAGTGTATAACTAGCAACATTAGTGAACACCTACACCCAAGGAACCCATCAAAGACAAGGGTATTTAGTGTGGCGTCTAGGGGAACGCACACATATACGCACACGCGAAGAGACACACCTGTGTGCCAAATACGAGTACACACGTGTTCATTTTAATAGAACATATGTGCGCATTGACATTGATGTACTTAAATATGTAAGCATGTATGTTCACACACTGATATGTTGAAAAGGTACACACACACACACACACACACACACACACACACACACACACACCACTAAGAGAGTCAATAGTGCTGATTTTCCCTGTCAGCTCCTCGGCAGGCACTGGTTTAAAGAGACATCAATCTGTGATGTCAGCACTTACCTAATGAACCCTCTCAGATCGATGAAAGCACTGGTCCACTACACAGACTGCCTTCACTGCATAGCCTGCTTTTATGTAAACTCTGACTCTTTTGGGATCTATGCTGGACCACCATGTACCCAGGTGTGTGTGTGTCCATGTGTGCAAGCAGCCTGCTTCCGGGATAAATGTGTGCTGATGTGTGCATTTCTCCTGCGTGTGTCTGTGTGTAAATGTAATTGTACAAGTACGCAGACCAAGGTAATAATATGATTATTTCATATACTCCTTGTTTGCATTTCTGTCATACTTTTATGTGCTGGAGTGTATGAGTGTGTGTGTCTATAAGCATGTGTATTTACCTATGTTTTAGTGTGTAAATATGCATGGCGTATTGTAGGCCTAAATGTGGTTGTGAATACAAGTTAAGTGTTTATGCAGCATATCTGTGGTAAGCATAACTATGTGTTGGTGTATGTGTAACGCAAATGTCTATATGTGAGTCCAAAATTGCTTAATAATAAACAGATTGGGTTGAATTGTGCATACATTTGCAACAATTGCATATACATGCACATGTGCCAGTCCAACAAAACAGCACCTGGCCATCTCTGTACCTCAACCTGTACTTATGTCCCTTCGTTTCTCCCAAAATGCATCAGTTTATAGGCTGACTGGCGAACAGCAATGGCTATGGAGGTGGCAGCAGCATGAGATGCTGTACAATTAGATTAGTTCCATTTCTTTTGATCAGCCTCACCCTGTCCCATCTTGCATGTGACACTTCAAATGCAGGAGCCTTCCTGCGCCACTTAATTGACCAGAATAAACATATTATATTGTGATAAGTGTCGCGATTGTAACAAATTGTACGCCGTGACTGACACAAATCATGGCATTAGGCTTGCCTCTCTTATCGGCGGCCTCCTCGTGCCTTTTCAATAAACAATCTAGTAGACGGAAAGAGAGAGAAAGGCAGCGCAAGGGACAGAGGAAAGGAGAGAGGGAGGGATTGATGGTGGGTGAGGCGAACGGGAACGCTGTGGCTGCGATCTAACGTTTACCCACTTAACCATTCAAAAAGTCATCTCCCTCCATCAGCCCCTCACTCGGCGCTGCATGAGAAACATTATCTTGCCGCAGGAGCTATCATTCACAGATGGCTTCCCCCTTCTCACCAACCTGCCACCATGCATTTCCAACGCTGGATATAGTGTACGTGTGTGCGTGTGTGTTTGCGTGTCTTTTAGTGTGCGAATGTCTATTGGTATGGCCATGTGAATGATGTAGGAAGTTAGGAGGAGAAGAAAGCGAAAAAAAAATAAGAGAGAAAGAGGAGACATTTGTATATAGATTTCTTTGGGTGTTCATATTTACGTATGCAGCTATGAGCGCAGAGGTAAGAAGGGAGAGAGGGAAGGGATGAACACAACTGCTGGAGGCATGTGGGTGGGGGAGAGGAGGGGTGGTGGTGGTGGAGGCTGACGTGTTAATCAGTGAATCAGCGTCCATCCACTAATGTCTGCCAGTGTAAATAAGGCCCTCATCTCCTGCCGTCACATACGCTGGCTTTCCAGCCCATTAGGCCCGAGCTGGCTGGCTGAGGCGGCCCACCGCTCGCTGGAGACTCATTTACGTGTCTATAGGCATCTGTGGCTGGTGATAGTGAGCCCACATGAAATTAATGGGACTATGGGTGCCGCCTGCCAGCCAGCTCTCCTGCGCCCACACACACACACACACACACACACACACACACACACACACACACACACCAATCACCAGCTTGTATGCTTGAATGCATGAGCTCGCACACCTACACGTGCATGCACACACACACACATAGACAGAGGTATGGACGCACACACATGATGCAGTGGTTTTTATGCATGCTGGGTAAACTAACCTTTGCAGTAAAGAGTTAGCAGCTTTATTAGTTTAGGAAATGGCTGTAATTAAGGATAATTCATAATGGCTGCTTCTCCCCTCTCTGTGGTATTAAAAGAGGGCTGGCCTAATTTAGGCTGCTTGCGTTTGTGCACTAAGGCAGTAAAAAGGGTGGGGTGGGGAAATACATGGGCAGAGAGAGCGAGAGGGAGGCCTCTGCAAGGTTCAGATATACTGCATGGTCAACAGGCCAGCTGAGGGTTATTGCCTAATGGTCATTACACAGCCTTTATAAAATTCAACATTTCACACAGCAACATTTTATGTCAAATGTTTTTATGTCTGACAATTCCCATCATTCACAGGGAACATGCTATAAATCTGAAAACAATTTAATAAAGGCACCATCTCCAAAATGCAAACCTTTCAGCGTTTAAGAAGGTATAATTTTCACAGTGACAGTTATTTATATGGTTATCGACATTAACCCACAGAGCACTGTGATATACTTTACAAAAAGGAAAAACATGAAAATCAGCCGAACAACAGAGGACAGATCTTGTTATGACACTGTAAAGCACGGCAAGAAAGGGCACTCCGATCCAAAACAATGAGACGCTAATGTGTCAGTGCCAGGTGGCCAGGCAGCCAGGGCAGGGGAACAGGGGGCTGGGCATGCTCCCTAGGCTCCAGAGAAGAGGTGTGCGTCTGGCTTGAGCCCACCTCCTTTTCTACCCCTCCCCCCCCACCAGAGGTGAGGCACGAAACCAGAGGATAGGATCAATAAGTCCACAGATGCTGCCAGCTCCTTTCACTCATTACCACTGATGAATAATAGAGCAGTGCCTGACCTCCTGAAGATTCTTGTCCTCTCTGAATGTGCACACATACAGAGACACAACGCAAACACGCAGGAAAAGAAGCCAATGCAGGAATATGAGGACAGGAGTCAGATCAAGTTCAATCCCAGGTGTAAATGCATTTTACCACTGACCTCCTACAGTCAAACAACAACTACTGTTAGTTAGTGTTGCATCTAACAGGGGAGATGAAAGATACTGGAGCATTTTGTTTAACATACCCAACACACACAGAGTCTCCCCGCTCTCTCAAAATAAGCGCAACACGAAGTCTGAGCAATTGAAAAGATAACAACATTAGCCCCAATTCGAAGGCGCCTCAGTTTTGGCTTAACACCATTCACCTTCCTTAGTGCTAGAGGCATGCACAGCACTGAGGCACTGACCATCAGCCCTTAAGTTAAGGAAGAAAAAACCAGCAACAGCTTAAAGCTACACCCAATCAATTTTGCAGTAGCAACCTGTCCAAAATGTGATTTCCACACTGTCCGCCGCATCTTTCACATCATTATCGATTACCTTTGCTTGTAACGTTTTCTGTTAATTCTGTTGACCCACACAAAATCTATATGTGTGCATTTCAAAGCAGGCATCGGAGCCGAGCAGAGGCTGCCTCAGTTCTGCAGGCCAGACAATCACTGTCAATCTACCTAATGACCAAGTGTCTGCTGATGCATGCTAGTGAAGTGGGGAGAGTCCCCGGGTGCAACATGAAGCAGAATGGAGAGCATCCCCTACTTCTCAAAGTGTTGAAAGGGCATGTAAACCCCCCTGCTGGAGCTTTCCCAATGCTTCTCACTTTCCTTTGTAACTTTAGTTAGATCAAAGAGAATGGGGCCCTTAAGTAGAAGTAGTACAGATCAACTAGGGTTGGGGTGAGTCACATAAGGATGCAGGGGGAAAGTTGAATGATAGAGTATTCTGTCAGAGTGCGATTCCTCGGCTAACGAAAGTGTGTTTTAACAATGTATGGCGCAGGAAAATCCTCCCTGAAGGATTAGGTTCTGTGAGGAAAGAGCAAAGGATGAGTGGAGAGCAGGAAGTTGCAAGACAAGGGGGCCTGATGTTCCTGCTGTAAAACCCTGCGCCCTCTTTATTTCCGTGAACACTATCCCAGAAGGTGGTGGCTCTGTCCGGTACATCAGCCTAAGGATGTAGGAGACTGAATTAGACCTGCCGGTTCGCTGGCCGTTTCAGCAGCAAAATAAATGACAAGGCAAGTGCACAGGGAGAGAGAGCGAGGGCAGCTCAAAGGTGTGACCCCACTGATGAGATGAGAAGCAGTCCAGACCTGCCAGACGCACTATTAGAATCTTAGACAGAGATGGGTGATGGAGGGAGAGAGGGAGAGATAGTGGGGGCCCGGTGTCACTTTATCAAATTCCTCCCTGGCACATGGTAACAGAGGTCAGGGGAAGAAAAGCATGGGGGCAGAGTGTAAAGCTGAGTGAAAACACAGTGCCGCTCTAATACCTTTCATAAAGAGAAAAGCCTCCTCATCCGCCAGCCATGATTAAATATAACCTGAGTGCTGGAAAACTAACCCCCACTACCCCGCCAAGGCCTAAGTTTGTGTGTGCATGTGTGTGCGTGTGTACACTCATGGGGTGAGGAGGGTAAAAGCAATTTGTGGAGAACTTGTTGGGTGAGTGGAGTGTGTTTTTTATCGTGGCACCAAGGAGGGAGCGGAGAGAGAGAAATGGGCGCCGGACGTGCACATCCTGGCCTGCAGCTCTCTGACACCAGGCGGGCAACAGTTAATGTGGTACACTGCTGGTCGCCTGAAATGAACGCTGTCATCAGCAGCTGGATGAGAAGAGCGACGAGTGAGACTATGTAACATCTGCCGAACAGCGGCCACTGTGGTCACACCTGGCAATTACAGGATCATAGCATTCAATTACCCTTCTTTTTCTCTGGAGTCAGTTGATTTAAAGTCATCATTAGGTAACCTGAGGCCCGTTTCACCAATTTTTGCAAGCTGCAATTTGCAAAACAGATCATTTCCTCTCCTGTTCATTTTGACATGACAAATGTACAAAAAAAATGTACCCTGCCCTGCACAAATGTATCTGCAACTTATGAGCGACAATCATTTATGAAAATTGACATTGCCACAATTTTTGATCTGTAAATGTAAATATTACTATTTTGGTAAAAAGGGCCCGTGGCTCAGAGCGAGTGGAAGGCCCACAAGAAGGAAACCACAAACATGTTACTTGTGAGATAGGGTGTGTTTACTTTTTGCTTTACTTTTGTGATAAAATGATTGAAAAGTTAAAACACAGTGTAGCAGTAGCACATGTAGAGAAGAATTGTGAAAGTTAGTGACCTCTCTCAATAATGTCACTTACACGTCAATATCTAGCTTATGTTTGCTAACGTTAGCTTGCATTAGCCAAGATGAGCTTCTGGTCATTCCAGACCAAGTAAGGCTGTAGCAGCAAAGCATTTGAGTATTTTAATCCAGTGTGGGTGCATCCATTTGCTTAAAAATTCATGTTTTCATTTATAAGAGGAGGATTCTTTCTGAAGTTGCAAAGCACGGCTTTCAAGACTGGGAGCAAAGTGGACTGTAGAGCCAGTTCATTTACATAAAAGTTGTGGAGCGCTGCAATACACAGGGCATGTTGTTAGGCTACATAGGGACGGTCCCAAAATTCAAAGATCAAACATTAATTGTCCACAATGCAAACATGTACATCCATTCAAAGCATGCTTGCCCCTGAATGCCCCCTGACATGTGAGCCCACCACTGAAAAACATGGTTGTCTGAGACAAGCACATCAATAATTAGGAATTGTCTTCTATGTGCAATGCGCCAAAAGAAGAGCTTGCAAATTTACAAAAGGAAGACTACACTGTTGACAGATGCAAGGATCCAATATGAACAATAACCTTATTTTATATATGCCTATGTGGTCCTCAGAGATAGAGAGAAATTGGGCCATCAGTGTCACTCGGAGCCCCAATGTGGAGGCTTGTTTTCTTGATCTAATAGAAGGTAATGATCCAGAGAGCAGGGCTAGGCTTCCTCTACCATGGAGCAGGCCTCCGGGGGCTACTCCACCCCTGACAGCGGCAGTGGTCGTGGCAGTGCAATAAGAATAAACACATGCAGGCGGGGAGTCTATTTGGCTGAGAGTGATGGCTAGCTTGTTGCTTATCCCAGCCCAATAAATCTCCATACAGGGCCGAGAGATGAGCGCCGCTTATCTCATCAGCCTCGCAACTGATGCCTCTGACCGAGTGCCGCTGCTCAGACCCCTGATTTATCACAAACAGGGGAGGGGAGAAGTTCTTCACCATGGTAAAGCTAAAATAGAAAGAGAGAATGGGAGAGCGGCAGATGCAAACAAAGGGAGGGAGGGAAAAAATGAAATAAAAAGGGGGAGAAAAACAGATATATTGAAAAGCAGAGGGCAAAGGGAGATAATGCAGAAATATCGAGAGCAAACAGAAAGGTTTTCAAGGGAAAACATGGAGGCTTTGGCGTGAGGCGTCGCAATAAACTAAAAATAAAATTCCCTAACCTGAGGAGGAGGAGAGTGGAGTGTGGGGCTAAATGTCACCATCTCCATGTCAGAGGGTGTTGGTGAGGGGAATTGCACTTGACGGGCTGGATTCTGTGGGATTCAGCAGTTTTTTTTTTTCACGGTAGGGAAGAAAGATAGAAAGGGACACTGGGCTACTATGTTTGAAGAGATCAAAATTCACTCTCTCTATAGAGAAACATGCGCTTTTCTTGACTGATGCTGGTATGAGAGATACGTGTACAATGCTCTCAAGGACTGCTCATTATAAAAAGTGTAAAGTGAAGTGAAGCTGATTGCTAAATGCACTTGTGTAACTTACATGAAAGCTACTATACATGCTGCACGAAGAAAAGTACATTTTGGGGATTTGGGATAAATAATTATTGATGCCATTTTATAATAACTTGCAGATGGAGTATTACCACATGGCCTCCTTAATGTCTTCGCTCAGCCTCCACAAACACGAGTTTCAGCGTGACAAAACTTCAACACTGGAGATGACGCTGTGCCCCCATCTGCCCACCAGCTCACCAATGTGATGAACAGTTTGGCCCGGTAACAGCAGCAGATTAACCCAATAAGAGCTTTTTAGCAGTGTGAGCGCCGAGGGCCGAGGATGAAGAGAGCGCGTATGTCTGTGGCAGGAGTTGGCAGTGGTGGCGGGGGTTGTTGGTTTAGGGTGGGAAGGACAATAAAGAGAAGCGAGACGGACCGGGAGAATTATGTCAGTGTGATTGTCAATCATGGGTGGCGAAAGTCAAAGACGGCAAGCCAGGGGGGTGGGAGGCCTGTGTGCTGCTCTCTCTCTCATTTTACCTCGCTCGCTCCCTCTCTCTCCATCTTGTGGCCATATGAATTAGCGTGGTGAGAGGAGAGAATGAAGAAGGTGGGAGGGGAGGATGGGGAGTGACGGGAAACAGAAGGGTATAATATTCTCATCACTCTTCACTCTGCAGTCGTTGGTGAGGAGCGTGGCCCAGGGCACTCAGCGGCCCAGCCAGCCGCCTCGCAGACCCTGCAAATATTCCTAAACCTCAATTTTTCATATTTCCCTGTATGCATAAGGAGATGAAAAATCATCCGATCATTTGTATTGTCTGACTGAGGTTATACACAAATATTAGTTTATCTACCGCACCTAAGATTGCCTCCCTAAGCAAGACGGATTGGTCTTTTGGAGAGGGCAATATTCCCCGGGAACATATTCAGTCCATCTTTTATGTGCTGCAATTCACAGAGCAGCAGGTATGAGTTCCATCTCCAGACAGGCTCGATAAAGCTAAACACCCAATAGAGACACCGCTTATTATACACAATACACTTTAATTGCCAGACAATTTGCAGTGCGGAAAAAAATGTATAGTTTTCAAAACTGATCTCATGCAAAGAGGCTTGACACCTAATATTCATATTCATTCTCTGCACATTTACCGAACACTTACCTAAAATGATTATTAAAGCAAAACAAGCAAAGAAATCAATTTTACTTGAGAGTAGAGGGGGGGAAAAGAGGGAAAAAAACTCTTCAAATCAGAGTCTCAATTGATTTCCGTTACCTCTTCTGGGAATTACCGAGTGTCTGGTCCTCTGCTCCAAGTGAGAGAGAAAAGGAAGAAAGTGAGAAAAATGAGAGGAGGGGGGGTGTGAAGAAGAGTTCTGGGGCAGAAATCACTGGGTGATTATTCACCACTCAGCCATGTGTAAAACTCATTAGACAATGTGTAATGCCTTTAATCAAATCAATGGCACAAGCAACTCCAAACTGATAGCTCACATCAAAACTTACATAAAGCGTGGCAAATTTCTCATTTACTTAAATAAAAATGAGTGAAGACAGGGAATTAACCCCAAAATGGGCCTAATTGTTCGCTGTGTTCAAATCAATACTGTGGTGGGAAGTGAAAAAATAAACAGATAAATAACAAAAGTTAAGTGCGAGAACAATGTGGAAAGAGGGCAAAGGGAGCGGGAAGAGAGCCAACGGACGAGCGTCACCTTTAATACAAATTCTGAGCGATAGAACTGCTATGTGAAAACACCACATACAAAAATGTTCACTTAGCAATGTGTAGTATAGTATAGCCAAACATTATGACTAATCATCTCTGAAGCAGAGAAAATTAAACGGGGAAAAGATGCAATATTTTAGGGTGAAACTGTACGATGAAGGGGTACCACTTTTCTCACCTTCTCTTTTGCCTGCTCCTCTCTATCGAGCTTTGAGGTGGTGACAGACTAGGAAGCGGTTGGGCAGGGGTGTTGTGGGTAATTAGGCGGGTGGAGGTACAGATGTTGAGCTGTGGAGGACCCTTACCGGGACACTGAGAAGCACTGGAGCATAAATAACCCTGCATCTGCCTCTCTCTGCCAGCTCTAAGTACCTTTCTTTGTTAGGGTATGGGTCTTCATTTTTTACTGTTGACAGGCAATGTCATTTCAGTTCATTGGTGGCATCTGGTTAGGCTGGGTGTGAGAGAAAGGGAGTAAAAAAAAAAAACTGCTAACACACACACACACACACACTTTAATTAATTGCGGAGAGATTACATGGTCTTCCAACCGTGTAGTTTGTCATCAGAGCCCATTACACACTTCTATTAGATGTTTCTTCACAGTGTCAAGTGTAATTTGAAGGAGAGTCTTGGTGGAGGATCTTTAAGTACAGTGAGAGGCCTAATCGGGGCAACTAAGGTTCATCTCGAGTGAGGCAAAAATAACAAACTCTGCCACACCTCACTTAGCAGAAAGCAATGTGTAAACAAATAAGTCTTACTGGAGCTGTGCCTATTTCATGGTGTGTCACTCACTCTTACTGGTGACACGGAGCTGTGGTTGTCTCCAGGCCTGGCGCTGGTCTGCCTCTGTTGCCCCAGTGCCATTGCTCTTCATTTCAGTGGGAGAAGCTTTATTTTCATTGCCAAGCAATGAAGTGTCTTTGTATGACTGCGGCGCACACCACAATCAATCTTACACCAGCGGAGTTAACAGGACAGAAACCAATGCAGCCGTTACTCGGCACAGAACATTACCAGTGTATGGACTCATTATTCATCAGAGGCTCCATTAGACACCGCTCACTACGCTGCCACACTGGATATGAGGCAGACAGACAGCAAGTCAATGCTGTGTCACACACAACACTGCCCACAGCGGAGCAACACAGCAGAGGATACTATTGTTTATTTCTCTTGTTAAGTTAAGGGTTTGCACAATCTTGAGCTAATTTCATGACTCTATGTAAACCAGTCAACATTGTATATTTTTTGAATTCAAGAAGCCCATTTTAAAGCAAAATTGATGTACTTGCTAGTTTCGTGTAATTAGATGGCAACCATATAATGCGGTTCCTGGTTTACGCTACTAAAATTCCCCAGAATGCTGTCACTGTTTTGCAGGCACATTCCTGTGTCCCATGCCATGTATCCACAGAGAAATGTGTGTGACAGACTGTGTGCCTTCCTGTGCCCCGCCACCACAGTTGGTAAAGTAACTAATGACACAGCAGTTAATGGTCAACATTAGGGAAGGAGGAATAATAGACTATAATCCATACATCAGCCTCATAACCCCAGCTCTAATTGGCCACACACACTGTGTAAACCGAGAGGAACGCACATGACTTCAGTCGCAGCGTCACATACGAGATTTTACAACATCAGACAGCAGTTAAAAGCGGTGGGGAGACAGTCAGGGAGAGCTGGCTGCTGAGCAGAACCAAGGTGGCAGCACACAACACATGAGGAGTCCCTTATAAGCCTGTCTGCTTCTTTCTCCTCCTCGCTGTCACCGCTGCAACCGTAACCATCCCCTGCCATCACTGCCAGTGGGGCCTGGGACAGCTGCTCACCAGAACACACACACACACACACACACACACACACAGTCCAGCCTACTGTTCAAGAACAACCAGGCACTGGGACCCACGGTAATTGGGCTTTCTCACTCCAGCAGCCAACAACAAGCAACGGCATATTCCTGTCTTGCCACAATGGCAGTTAAAAAATGGCGTAATAAAAGACAGCGCAAACAAACATCCCAGAGGACCCCGGCTGCAACATTCAGATGGTTGCAAACCAGGCGATAAACACCAGCGCGGGAACAGACGACCAGAACGCGGTCAGGTAAACAGGAAGCACTCCCGCAAACAGGAAGTGACACGGGCCCTCTCATCTAGATCCTCTTGTTCAATAACGTGCGGGGGAACTAAAAAGAAAAACTAATGAGAACAGCAAAGACATAGGTACGGCTGTTTACAAGTGTCTGCCTTCAATTTGAGAGGGAACTGAAATGGAAATTGAGGACAAACAATCAATGCCTCATTATAATCTCACATCATGTACGCAGGCTTGTTTTTATACCCCTGTCAGTTTATTGTGAGAGACTAATTTTGGCTTGTGTTTGTTATTCTACTGATTTACAGGCTGATGTGTCCTCATTCTTAATTTTTGTCCCAGTTACTTTTTTTTTTCTTTTTACTTTCTTGTTTATATTCTGCTCAAATGTTTCCCGTCGTACTTTGAATCTACTTTGCATCTTCGGCAGGATCCATCTGAGTCCCCCCGACAGTGAAATAGTTAAGTGGATGACATACCTCTCTCTTGCTTTATCTGCAACATTATCTTTTTATTCTCGTTTTCTTCCCAGGGCAGGGGGAGTGTTGATGTCTGCTAACTCAACTCCTACTCTCAGTCAAACCTGCAATTACTGCCTTGTCTATCTCTACCTTAAACATTGCTTAACAAGAAAAATATGCCAATATGCTGCAAACGCTTTCATTTGGACTCTGAAATTAAACAAGCGGCTCGGAGCCATGTTGTAAATTACCCTGAGGAATGTGCAACTGGGCGCAGACACAAAAAGCACATCACATAGACTCTCAATAGCGGAGCACTTATAACTTGTAACATTTTAGAGATATTTATTATTTTTCAACCTGTTCCTTTGTCCCAATGGCTCTCTCTGGCCTCAGGGTTGAGCTCTTATCTGATTAATGTGTCATGTCAGAGATTTGTCACAAAGCCATAACATACACTTTGGCTTTCCAAAGGCACTCCCTTGGCATGTAAAGACATGGCCACATATAGCCGCTAATACGCACAGGAGCTCAACTGTTTACTGTCTGTCTGTCTCTCAGTGGCACTGTACAATGCCACCATTAAGTGCTCTACATTTGTGAATGTGTATTTGTGTTTCAGTGTGTGTCCATTACTGTGCTTGAATGTAAACTTTTTGGGCTATTCCATTTTTAAGTTACTGGGCATTTTTTACTAACCAAAACAAGTGTAATTGCATTCATTCATTCCATTCGCAGTTTTATTTAGATTATATCAATGTACAAATACATTTCAAATGTGGTATAAATGTAACATATCCAACTTAATCTTAGTAATCACTAAGATAAGTAAAAGGTCACGCTGAAAAATAGCCAGTAATGATATATTTTAATTTAAATTCAAGTTTTGCTTGTGCTTTAGAGTGAGTAACAGCAGATGCATTTAATACATGGAGCAAGTCTATTACTTAATGGAATAAAATAGTGTCTCATTATGCACAGACTACTTGGTGAGCAAATGTTTAAACATGTGCAAACACATGCAGTGAGCTTTCAAAGGCACATCAGTTGGCAGCATATTTGTGCCATGCTCTTCCTCCAAGTTAAGTTTCCCAAAACTCTGATGCACATAGTGCGCTGCACGTATATGAATGAATAGCAGGTGGGCATGGACACTGCTTGAGCACATGATCTGGCACTTTGTGATGGACATTGCAACTAGATTCAGCCTCTGCTAGGTTGGCCAGTAAATTGACAACAGCACCCGGCACAACACATTTTAACCCACATTTGGTGGGTTGGTGGGTGTTCATTTTAAGTCCTGTGCACTCATGACCACTAGCACCTGAGGGCAGGACCGGGCCCTAAACAGGCCTTAATACCTCGCACAGTGTCCCGCCCGAGGCTACTGTCAGTGCATGACGGATCAGACACACCTGATGGCTCTATCTCTAACAAGCATCTCTGAATCCTCATCAGAGCACTTACTGAATTGTGATTAATTCCCTCCAACATTGCTGACAGACACGGTGCTTCATCTGTCGCTGTTCACTTGCCTGGCTGGGCCCCGAGCAAAAACAGACAGGCAGAAATGGAACGATACAGACAGAGAGAAAAAGAAGGTGTTGTGCAGTTTAGCGGCTGGTGAAACAAATAATATTGAGAGCAGCGTACTGTAAAGGAGGAAGAACAAAGAGTGTGAGCGATCTATTGGCAAACCTTTCATTTAACAAAGGGAGTACTGTGAGACCATCAGAGGAGAGAGAAAGATGTAGCACACGAGAGAAAGAAAGGTGGAGCGGTAAAGAAGAATGACAAGAACAGAGCAGCAGGCAAAATGAAGAATATGGCAGGCAAACAACAAAGGGATTACTGGAGAGACATGACGAGTCGGGGAGATGTTCGTTACGCGGTAAGCAGGGGAGACAAAGACGAGCAGCTACTGACACCTTTACACTTTAATTGCCAAAATAAGAAATTAGTGCAGGCTCTTTGTGTTTTCTCTTGAGAAAGAGGGGCCAGACAATGAGCAGTCACAGGCAAAAACACCCATATTGTGAGGATGACATGTGACGGGATGTCAAAGTGGAAGCCTCTATTCTCAAGCCTGATGTGCCATATGCACAGTCCCACAAACCCTTGCAAACTACCGGAAGCCGTAAATGCAAATCCATTACCCCTCTAATGTTTATTATCATCTGTTTTGAAAAAGGCAAGAAGAAAACACCACGAAATAAAACAGAGCAAGACGTGTGGTGTGATAGCAGCCCTCTCTATCTCTAACATGGATTTTAAATAGCTCGTCCCGCAGCTTTAAATTTATCAACACTTACAGTTCATTTGCAAATTAGCGCTCAAAACGGGTTAGTGCTTACTAATCGTTTCCAGGTAGTGACATGCATGTTGTGCTCGGTTAGTAGGAGGGAGGTTGGGAGTATCCGGTGCTTTTGGTAGATGGTCTCCAAGGCTGAAATGGAGTAAAGCTGAATCAATGCTAGCTGCTTCACCCCTGTCATCACTGATATCATAAGAAAGTGCTAATTAACTTACTGCAACCTCTGGAACAGCTCTGACCAGAAGGCTAATGTAGCCTAATCGCCTGTGGGGCCTTGTGCTTACTTCTCCAGGACTTTCTCCCTTCCCAGCCAGAGTTAATCGATTGTAAACTGCAGCTGGGGTCACAGGAGCCCACAACTTCCCCTGCTGACCCTTCCACACCCCCGGGCAGGACCTTAATGGAGTCGTGCTCCCCAGAAATCAATACTCAAACTGGGCATGGATCACTATATGAGCCCACTCCTGATGAGATCTGACAACAGGGCTGAGCTTTGAATGTCTAAATACAAGAAGCAGTTACTAGAATTTATAGGCTGAAATGTTTTTCCTCGCCAACTGACTTTGTAAAACCGTTCCTGAAAAGGATAAATGGAGCTGCAGCAAATATGAACAGCAAAAAACATTTTCTCCTCTGATTTGACTCTGTTTTCTAATCCAGGAGCTTCCTCCAGCCCGTGTCTCAATAGGCGTGTGCAGAAGAACACATGTCAGCTACAGGCCAATCAGGTCTATCGAGACACCTAAGCCCATTCTCTGAGTGGGGAATGACCTAAAAGACAACAGCCGCAATAACCAATAAGGCAACCACATTAATTCCTGCTCACCTTGGGAGGACCTGTTTGAGTGGCTGTGTCCCGTTAAGATTAATTCCCGCCTAATACTAATTGGTCCTTCGGCTGGGAGGGCCCTGGGGGAACGGTTCCCTTTGGTCCACTCTCGCTGGGGCTCGCCGCCATTGGAGGGGTGCTGATGAGCTGGCGTTTTTTATCAGCCGCAGCATTCCGCCAGAGCTCCCCCAGGGCTCCGCACAAGCTATAATTAAGTCTCACACAATCCATAATTGCTGTGTTTACAATTACTGTAGAAGAGGAACACAGAAGCAAAGCAAGAAGAAGACGACGACGACGACGACAGGAGAGCGTGCACAAGGAAACGGAATAAAAGAGAATAAAGAGAAAGGATGAAACAGAGAAAAGAACTAGCCTGGCCCCACATTAAAAGGGGCAAAATTCATATTAAAATCTCTTTTTGTGCTGCCCCATCTCCCTTCGCTTTGCCTTAATAAGCTCTAAGGGCTGTTTGGCAGGGGTAAAGACCATCACTTATTTATTTTTCCCAGATAGCCCTATTAATTTTCCCCAGGCCTGGAGTGCTCAGGCAGACAGAGATGTGGACTGGATCTACCGTCCCTTGGGTGCTCCTCGAGGAAGAGCCGTAAATGACCCAAATAAAGGGTACTTTTGAAGGCTGCGGAGAGGCGCCGGCACCATTAAAACTAAATGAAGTGTTTATTAGCCATGCCGACAGCACTCTAAACACTGCCAGATCAAGGGCAGTTACAGTTAATGTGTCTCTCCAAAGCATTCACTGTTTGTTTAGCCTCGCCAATGGGCTTGAAAGAACCAAAGGACAGACTTTTTAATGCTATTTTTCATGCATTTCTCTGACCCAGTCTCTCCATTTCTCACACCTGGTCTTCACTTGTCTTCTTTCCTCATCTCTTACTTTTGTACCATCACCCACCACCCAAACTCCTCACCACCCTAAGCTCCCTTTCCTGTCTTTCCAGCAGGGGAAAGCCTGTATATTGTGGTTTCCTTGGATCTGAAAGCCACACAGCGAGGTTAATATAAGGGAGGTGTGACAGCAGCAAAGCACACCCATAGAAGGTAGAATAAAAACAGCAAAACGTTGTGTGTCTCTGTGGAAAGGGGGCCCGTTACACTGTGTGTACTGTCTGTGGCTGGGCAGGAGACTCTCTGATGGGGGACCAAAAGCTGCTTTTAAGGCTCTGATTGCTCTGCATTCTGAAATTCCCCTTAAAAGTTTTCCTTCCCTCTAATTACATTCTTCATTTCATTTCGGCTTTTAGACAAACTGCCAGTGAAGCTTTTGGAGGAGGCAAAAAAAAAAAACACACAAAAAAAACAGAGACGCTGGGCTCAATTTCACTTAATTTTTTTATAAGGTTTGAGCTTGTAATGAAAAAAATGTGCTGAAATTCGATAAAATGGGGAATAAACTGTCCATTTATCTTATTTATATTTTCCCTCTAATATGCAGAGTTATTACACACATGACATAAAACAGACATTTAAATTTACAGAAACACATTTCATAGCAAATACTGTACCTGAAATGGCTCTTTGGCAATTTTGATGATGCCAAAAAATCAGTTAGTGAGTGTTATTTTCTCATTAACTCATATTTAAAATTTTTATGTGATATTTTTTTCCCAAGCTCTCGTATATTTCCTCCACAATAATACCATGTGTGAGTGAGAATAATGACACTCATTTAGAGCCGAATTAAAAGTTCAAACAATGAAAGCTGTGAAAACTTCCATATGCCACCTCAAAACACACTTTTTTTCTTCCACAGATCTCTCTAATTATTTTTCATAACCTCAAGCAGTGTACAGTAATATCACAGCTTCCTGTTCTAACTTGCCTGTCTATGGCTTACACCATTTAAAGCAACCCTCCACCCTTTCTGCCCCCCACTTCTGCTTAACACTTCACTCCTCTTCTTAAGAAATGAACTGGGTTGGAGACTCAACAGCAGTCGCAAATGAAGTTCTTCTCCACATTGCGGGGGTTTTCGTGTGAAGATTGATGTTGGACGCAGTACACTTCTAAAGTCATAGGCTTAAATTACAATCCAGTGTGATTATCCTTGCCCATTAATAGCAGCAGATAGCATGTCACAATCAGGGATGTGCATAATTAATCAGTGGTTACTCTTTGCACCCCCTCCTCTCTCTCCTCTTACCCCTTTTCCTCTGGGCTATTTTCAATGTAAAACAGGGTTACGGACAATTCCCAGCAGTGTAACTAAATGCACAGCCCAAAGCTTACAAGACGCTGTGAGTCCTGCTATTGACAAAACATCACTGACTAGTAATGAACACAGTGAGTGCTCTTACTAATTCCTGATTCCTTAATTTATCATCCCTACCCATTATCACAAACGCACACCTTCATGTAAGATACAAAAGCACACACTCACTTCCACTTGACGAGAGTTTACAAGAAGAAATTATGTATGTTCCCTCCCTTTGTTGATGTTTGTGTGCCCTTTTTAATGGGAACTGCCTGATTTTGTAATCCAGCATTATTTTTCTCATTTTCTTTTTGATATCAAAATAAAGCCCTTCAGGCAAGGCAAAAGACAGAAAGAGAAAAATTCACACAAACTCAAGCTCCCTTTTATGTTTTTCATATCTTCACCTGTCCTGGTCTAACA
The DNA here is from genome assembly GCA_036023655.1 of Nannoperca australis. NCBI lineage: Eukaryota > Metazoa > Chordata > Actinopteri > Centrarchiformes > Percichthyidae > Nannoperca > Nannoperca australis. The sequence continues at coordinate 56,847 of JAVQJD010035244.1, forward strand.
CACTGTTTGTAGATCACTATCAAAGCTTTCCTCTCTCTTTATTTGACCTTCCTCCCCAGAAAGAAAACCTCAGGCTGATTCCGTTCGCAACAAAACAACACTGTCAAACCAAAGCCCGCTGACTTTCAAACTTTCCCTCAGCATACACAAGACTTTCTGCTCACCAGTCCTCTGGAGAACCAGACTTTCCATCAATGCCAAGCCCAAACCGAGGAGCTCCAGCTCAGTCAATGTGATTTATATAAGTTATTATAGCCCATTACAGAACAAAAACAGGACAAAAACCCACTTCACAACAGAAGCCGGGCCAAACAAAGGGACCACAGTGGTGAGCGCTGGCGTACGGGCGAGTGAAGTCCAGCACATGCCTGGGCCGTCACTCACCACACATTGTCTTTAATCTAATTCTACACATGGTTTCGTTTCAATCCGAATCAAAAGCTCTCATGTTAACAAACCATAACAGATCTCCCTTAATCCGCCTGGCAACAAAAGACGGATGCAAGAGACACTCCGCCTCTCCGTCCCTGAAATCACACCTAATTTGCATACAAAACACTTGCTGGAGGTAAGGGCATATATTAAAGCCATTATTTTGAGTTGTTCTCATTGAAAAAAAAAAGTTTGCATAATTGTGTTTAGCATTATGTGGGATGGAGGCTCAGCTATCCAAGAGCAAGTTAGCAAATCCTTCCTGTTGCTGCTGGCCATCCATACTCCTGCGTTCTCAAGATAATGCAGGAGTAGACAAATAGGGACATGTCTCTCTTGCAATAACCAAATTGGAAACAGCGCTGCTTCAAAGGCTCGCATGCTGCAATGTTACTATTCATGACCTTCTTAAGAGTGTGTCCTTCATAAAATTATTACAACAGCTGCACAGAAAGCCTCATGGAAAACCGTACTTTATGTCATACATTCTCCAAAAGTGGAGCATACAATAATGATTGACGAAGAAAAACAACCCAACTTATTAGTTTCTGATGTTTCAGGTGAAGCTTAAATGTTTTACTGAACACTAAAATAACCATCAAATATGAGTCACCATAGTCGATTGTCAACATGGCCTTTATCAACTTGTAAAAAAATAACAAGGGTGTTAACTCCTTTCTACTGTGCATGTATGACACGATGCTGATGTATTAAAGTTTAAACAAACATCCATAAGACCTTTTCCCCATGTGAATGACAGAGTGGTGAGGGAATGTGCACCAACCGATGCCTCTTAAGAAAACAATGTGAGGAGGAGGAAGACTTAACTCAACTTTTTACAATCGCAGTGCGTCAGTGCGTTTCCAAACCCACAGCCAAGGGAATTAGTCAATGCTAATGTGGCCACTTTGCTAGATCAAACGGTGGAGAGGTTAGTCACTGGCAACAGGACTGAGTAATAAGCATCCAACGGCATGTCGGTGCAGGAGGTCTGATTTGCACAATCTTCACACTCCAACGTTAACAGTAATGATGAGAACCTGACTTGTACATCTGTTCATGACAGCCACCTCGGGCAAAATGTGCAAGAGCTGAATCAAAACATAATTCATTATGTTGATATGATGCTTTCTTTATTTATACAACCCCTCCACACACCCCTTCCGCGCACACACACAAGCGGTTCTGTTTTCAGGTGACGTGACGTGTGTGTTGATCTCTATCTCTGGGATTCGCAGTAACTCACCTCGCCTGACTTGCTGGGCCCTGTTCTGTCCTGGGTGCCTCCAGGGGTTTTACCGCACACCTGTGTTGAACAGGACTTGAGCTGTCCTGAGCGGTGGTTTTCAACGTTGTCCCTGCCGCCTGGTGAGCCTTAGCTCTCTTCAAACGCATGCATAAAGGCCTTGATGGATGCTTTTATCATGTTGCACATTAGCGCTGCCCCATTCACACATTTGAGTGCATTCCCTCAAAGGTGCACTCATATCATATGTGTGCAGCCCTGTCATCTGCATAGAAGTGTACACACACACACAAAAAAAAAACATACACATTAGCATGTTGTCATGGGTTTGTGAGCGGCAGCTGGGTGTAAATTGCACACGAGTCTAGCGTAATGAGGACTGATGGCTTATGCCTGCTGTATATTCCAGGACGGTGTCTTCTGACAGCTTTGGGAGCCGATAAAGTAATAACTAATAATGTGCAGATAGCGGCGCCACAGTGTGACAACTATGCTAACGCGGAGAGAGTGTGAGGTTGTGTGTAAGTGAGTGAGTGAGTGAGTGAGAGAGAGATAGAGAGCGTAAGGGTGGGGGCATGAGAGAGAGGGAGCAGGCCTGTGCTATGGGGGCTTCCTTTCAAGTTTCAAACATAACCTCCGGTGATGGTTTCAAACCTAATTCACTACCTCCAATAAACACACAGGCAAAAAGAGAATACATAAACTGTTTAACAATCACTTTGAAAAAAAAAAGAAGGTATCCATCCGGCGTTGCTTTTTTATAATTCGTCAAAACTATAAACAGAAATTGAAATAAGAAGAGCGAAGATAGGTGTGTAAGAGAAGCACCAGGGACAGAGGAGAGTGCTCTCTCCCCCTCTCTTACTGCAGAAGCGAGTTATCCTGCTCAGGTTCTTACAATATGGAGACTCCTCCATAAATCATACTCCCCACTGCAAGAAAACGGAAGAGCAGTGACAGAAGACTCTCTGTGCATACATCCCTCTGCATCTCTTCTTCTTCTCATCCTCTCTTCCGCTACAGCTTTACAGGAGCCACTGCCACCGTCTTACTGACAGGGTCACACACAGCCTCCACAGAGCAAACACAGAGAGGTTCTGTGTACGCTGGTGGAGGAGTTGTTGGAAAGCCATGGGGTTAGCACAAGTTGGGACCGTAGCTACCATACCATTCCACAAAATGCACTCAAAATCAAAACCATTTGTTTCTTCCATTCTAAGCAAATGATTGTACATGTGTTTCTCAGGATATGCAATGGGTTGACATTTGCAGAGCAGAGAATTAGCCTAAAGACATGTTCAGACTGAAGGCAAGTCAAATTTCTGTTTAACTGCATTCAAAGTAGATGGAAAGATTCAAACAGATATAAACACGCTTGGCTTTGCTCTAGGTGGTGTTAATCAATGTAAAAACATGTCGGTTCAAGTTAAGAATGTTTCAATTAAGGGAAGATATTTGCATTTATCTCGAAACTTTATGACTCCACTTCATGACTTCATACACCAACAAGTTTGGAGGAAAATACGAGAAAGAACTGGAGTCCCTGGTTAATTTTGAAATCTGTCTGAGTCAGGGCTGTATCACATATTCTGTACAATGGAACAATGGAAATTCACAAGCAGAGTCAGTGTGGTTGGAAGCTAACTACTGTACAGCTAATATCTGTATTGGCACTGAGCCCACTGACTCCAGCCATCACATTTGTGGAAAAAATCCTATAAAAGTTTAGTCTTTATTCCTATTTAAAAGTTTGTAACATGGGAGAGCTGAAGACGGAAGAGGTAAAACTTGGCCTCAGCTGTAATGAATTAACTTTTAAATACAAATAAAGCAAATATCCTATTTTCTTTTTATAGTACAAATTCTAGTCTCTAAAACACCCATGGTTGATTAAGGACCATTAGCATCTCCCTGCTTTGACATTCAAGGTGTAATTACCAGTGGGCAGTACACATGCTATACATACTCTGCCCGTCGCTGCAGCTAAAGAGGAAACTCTCCCTACCAATATTAGATGAAACCGAGTATCCTAGCACCATGCATGCAGTCCACGTGAGCTGTCAGGCCAGATTTTGGCCCTGGTGTTAATCTATTTATTAACAGATCTGTGCGGAACAGTGCAGCTGCACAATCAACTTTGATCAAGTCTGGTTGTGAAAGAGAAAAGGCATGACAGGAGGTGGAGGGGACAACGGAGTGGAAGAAAAAGAAAAGGGGGAAAAAGAGAGAAGAGAGTGCGGTTATGTTTCAAGAGGTAAACCACAGGTTGGGTCTGGTGTAGCAGGACTGATCCTTCTTTTCCCTCTGTGTGATTGGGTCTCTCATTAGGAGCCAGGCCCTGAAACCGGAGCCCAGCCTAATGCCTTGCCGTGTTTAGAGAAGCACAGAAACCATTTGGCTATAATAGCAACCTTTTCAAAAACAAACCTCTGAAATGAAAGGCGGCAAGACTTGCAAAAACCGACAGGCGATTATTTTCAAAAGGAGACAGGGGAGACATAACCATGAAAAATTGTATACTGCAATTGAAAATAAAGCCAGGCCCGCTGTATGCACCACCCACTCCCCTCCTGCCATCTTTCCCATTTGCCTCTACGCCTCTCTTCTTTCCACGGTTGTTCATCTGTGCATTTGTGTTTCACTCACCTCCACCCTCACCGTGAGCATGTGTCAAAGGGTTAACTCACACACACCAGGCCTTCATTCCACACTGATGCTGTCACATGATAAGCTCCTCTCTCTGTCACTTATCAGTAATTTACTGCTACTTCTTTTTCCCCTTCTGTCTCGATCTCTTTCACACAAAATGAGCTTGTTTCGCCTGAAGCCCTTCGACTGCTGTGGAAGACAAGAACGTATCCCCAACTCTCTGACTCTGACACAAGGTTTACTGACATCAACAAGCGTTACCTAGGATCTTTCCATACGTATGACCACAATGAAGATGACTAGTCTAAAGCTCTGATGTCTTCGCGCCTCAACTTGCACCAGTCACCGTAATGAGCATGAAGATGTATATCCTATGTGTTTTCCTGTTAATCACCAAGGATGCTTATGGCAGACATGCCTGTTCTCATGAGGAAGGTAATAGCAAAGTCAAGGGGTAACTGAGTTTGGGGTCAGGGTGGCATGCTCCGGGGGACAGGCCATCAAAGAGAGAAGGCCACCCTGTTTAGAGCAGTAGCCTGGGCCTTAGGGGCCCCACCAGTGACAGCTCCCATGTCATAGCCAGCCCTGTGGAACACAGGTAATGTACCCTGGGGGCCTGCTGAGAGATAAAAACACAACTAGGACACCTGCGTCTGAAGCTGTAATTTGTCTTCTCTCATGTTCAAGGTGTTTTATGAGAGCAAAAGGACAAGGTGAAACAGCGAACAAAACAAGCAAGCCCACATACTCCTCCTGAAATCCTCCCTCTGTGTCTTTGCGAGCTGCTCAGAGCGTATTCTTAAATAAGCTTCAGCACAAATAGAAAGATGCGTGGAATGCTGTTCATCAAACTGAGTGTGGACATCGGAGAGTAAAATTAGTTATTGCACCGACTTGCTTGAGTGACTTACAGATACATCAACTGGTAGGCAACATAAGTAAAAGTCAAAAAGTTTACTGGAAGTACTTTTCTGTTGTTGCCTAAGTAAGTGGGTGTGTGCATGTCTATGTGCATGTATGTGTGTGTGTGTGTGTGTGTGTGTGTGTGTGTGTGTGTATGGCTGGGGGTGAGTGGTGATCCCTGCCTCTTCCTGTATATCTTATGCTGGGGTATTAGTGAGGGTCCCTCCCAGAGGCAGTGACTACACAGGCTCTTCTAAGGAGGCGCTCATCAACGCCCCTGCTTTCAAAGGCAGCTTTAGCCAGTGCCATTCAAAGCAATCAGCCCAGTCAGGGTCTGCCCATCCAGCCCAAATCCCTTCATGGCTATCAGAAGAACTCTGAGCTGGGCCTGCTGGGGGCAAGGCAGGGCTGGGGGTGGGATTTGCTCATAAGGGATTGTGAAAAGGCTGTGACACACGCTTATTCATGCCCCAATAACCCCCAACAAAATATATATATACTGTTCATGAAATAAATAATTAAAAAGATAGGAGTTAAGGGATACCCTGCTGCACCAGTAATGGGGCCAATCTTGAGTATTGCACATTTTTATGTACACAGGCATGTATGCAAACGAGCACTCATACATACACACATGCATGCAGTCAAGCTGCTATTTGCCATGGTGAATGACTTAACCCTCTACATTATTCAGATGCCATTGGACATTGCTTTGGTCTTGGGGAGGGATGGCATGGCGGAGGATAAGTGCCAAAAAGTAAAAAAGAGTACTGAGAGGCCATGTCTCTATCAAAGTTGGTAATTCATCAAGGTCTTGATAAGCTGGTGGACATAAATGAGAGGCCAGCAGGAGCTTGTCTTTAACACGTGGGTTACTCACCCTCCTAACTAAGCTACTTATTAATCGAGCCTGATAACTTGCATGCCTAACCTGGTAACCCACTGCATCTGTAACTGACCTGGCTCATCATTTGTATTGCTACTGACTCTCCTTGGTTGACAATTCACAATCCTTGCAGTTGAGTCAGTTTAATGTAGGTTATTGGGGGACATTAACTGGCAAACTGACCTAGTTTGAATTGAATTGCATTTGAATTGCATCCGTGTATGAAAGGTGCTATATAAATAAACTTGCCTTGCCTTGCCTTGCCTAGTTACCACCACCAACATGTCATTGGCTAAATAATTTGCCAGCTGTGATAAGGTCAAGTCTTTTGTCTTTATGTAACCTGCACCATATGTAAATTGGGAGCTGCAGCTGAAACAAATACACAGTCTACTAACATTTCATAACTTACTGACAGTACACCTGGCATGTACACTAAGCACATCTATAAATGTTTTACTTACTAATGGTAGTCTTGCTTTACTTACTTATACATCAATACATTCTTGCAGAACGTCCTACGGTGGCTCTGCACTCTCTACAATACAATCCTTCTACTTGTTTATACTACATGACTCTCCTCTCTGCAACTCTAATCTATAGCATCGAGAGGGCATCAGTCAATTTTAGGATACACTGAGATAAAATGAATGCAAACAGAAAAGTTAGAAAATAGTTACAGTTAGAAAAACATCCATTATGGCCTTTTGATTCAAGCTACCATCTTGGATTATAAATGTAAGCAAAGATCTAAATATGGTCCCAGCTGTGATCATTTAACAGTATTTTTTTATACAATATTTGATGTGTGTGAAAGAAAACTGCAACGCCCAGGGTTTTACTGTGGACTGGTTTTGGTTATGTGTGTGTGTGTGTGTGTGTGTGTGTGTGTGTGTGTGTGTGTGGAGGGGTTCACAGGGAATATCACTGGGCAGAATTTACCCATGAGAAACAACAAAAGATGCCTCAGAAGTATGTCAGAGTGCCCTCATATCTCTGTGGTGAGGGCAGAGAGGGTACAGAGTGCTGGGAAGGGTCAGCCAATTTTAGAAAGTGTCTTGTTTTCTATCTGCATCTAAATCCAGTGGTTGTATTCGGGCCGCTGCAGTGAAATACATAACAAAAGCTCTTCTTGAGAAACACTGAGCCAATCAAAACAGGAATCAGGAGCTAGATGCTGTAAATATGAGCCAGTTATTTGAAGTTTGAGGTTTTCTCCTACCAAACAAGCCCATTTACTTTTCAAGCTTCAAGGTTTATGACAATTTCCCATAAAAGGGCAGAAACATAGCTGCACAAAACAACTGTTTGGGTTTTGGACCCAGATTGTGATACATTTCAAACACAAACAGAAGAGCAAAGACTTGAAAAGATAGAGCACAGCTAGGTTTCAGCTATGTAAAAACGCAAGTTGAGGGGTTTGACTGAAATGGGTTTGTGACAGTGAATACCAATACTGATGTGTGAATTAATCCATTAACATACAATATATATATATATATATATATATTAAATTATTTCCATTGTCATGCCAAAAACCTTACATTCAATGTTTGTCATCAAATATTATTCTTGTTTGGGCAGAAAAGTGCTTGACGCAATAAGATATATTGTCAAAATAATTATAATACATGTATGTATGTATGTGTGTGTATGTATGTATGTGTGTCTGTGTGTATGTGTGTGTGTGTGTGTGTGTGTGTGTGTTTGTGTGTATTTCCATTCATGCAAGAGACAAAGTGACTTAAAAAGGAAATCTTCGTCCACAAAACAGCCATGAGCTGGGAGCTGGTTGTGATGATGGGGGTCTTGGGTGGACTAGAGTCTAATCTAATCACTAGACCATGGATGCTCCCTGCAATTAGCTGCAGCTTTCTAGGGTTGATCCACCAGTATGGAACCAAGGCCCAAGTCTCATCCAGCATCTGGCATCCCACAATTCTCAGCATAATTACCCCAGCAACAGTGCTCCTCCTCTGAGCCTTGCTAATCTGTGGAGGCTGTGGCCCTGCCGTCAGCTCCACTCGGGCACTGAAAGGAAGGGAAGGAAGAGAAGGAGGCGCAGCACTGTACCACGTACACCCTTGTTGTTATGAATCATAATGCATAAACACAGCAAAAGAACAGAGGACTCCTTGACCTACAACAGGATGAGGAACAAGGCAAAGGGCACGGACAGGAAGGAGGTTATTGGCCCAAACTTTGAAAATAACTATCTGCAGAGGAGTCTAAGGAGGGCTAAAAATTCACCTTCTGAGAGCTGAGAGCCCTGGCTATCAAGGCCAGGACAGTGGAGATATTAGGAAGGTAAAAGACCTATTGAGTGCCAAGCTATCTTGTCCTGGCATTTAATCAAAGGGATTAAAGCTTGGGAAGCCAAGCCCACAGGTTATCCTCCAGGAAGCATACCAAGTAGTTATCAAAAACACCAAAGTTCAAAGCAGCTCAATTTTCCTATATTAGAAGTGTTTTGGTCAGAGCCCTCTGGCTTGTTTCTAGGTAAAAGAACTGTGTTAGAAATGTTTGTGCTCGCATGCTTGGAAGCCAAGAGGAGTGGGCGGGTGCTTGTACTTCAGTGAAGTCCATCAGGCTCGACGCAAGTGTGATCAATCACTCCCAGACCCTGCCTCTGTCTCCAGAAAACCTGATCCGACTGTGTTGCCCGTTCACACCAAGTGAATTCAAGTGTCTCACACAGAGAGAACAGGTTGGGGCAGTGTATTTGTTACAATTAACCTCAACTCACAGCTGTCACTAGGGGATATTATTATCTATAAGATTAGCCTGTTTACTGGTTGCAATGTTGTTCGCCATTGTATCTAAAACAGGAGTCAATACCAAAAAAAGCCCTCTTTTATCTTCCTACTGACTACTGCTGTATTGTAGCAGCCCAGGAAGGAACCAGATCAGACGGGAAGCAAGACGACTACTCTACAACAGCATACATGATTGTGGCCAAGCTGTTTACACACATGCATTACGCATAAGGGATCAGTGTGATATGTTTTGTGAGGTTTTCTTTGACATTTATAATTGGACAGGCACAGGGTCAGTGGTTTGAAGCTTAATGTGAGGAGTCTGAAAGTAACAGCATGTGACAAATCCCATGACTCCTCAAAAGTTGCAGTGGTCTCTGTAAAGTACTGTGGTCTTTACAGTGGCCCAGTAGAGCTCAGCCAGAATCAGGATTGCATGTCCCACAAAATACTAACTATCATCGTCAGGTTTAGTGGTTAGGGGCCCGATTAGGACTGGGGCTTCACATGCTGAAAACATGTGCCTTCATAGCACTCTGAGGTGCTACGCTATACATGTGCAAAACATGTGAATGAGGAGACAAATTGCTGTTCAATTAGCATTAGTTCAATTAATGTATGCATTATAAGCCTTTGTTACTTTGTATCATCACATTTTGACAAATTGTCATTGTGAAATTCTGGACGATTTTCTGTTTTATCAATAACAAAAAAAGTCTCAAGAGACTGAAGTATGGCATGAGGAATAAGAGTCCCAAATGCAACTGAAACTTACACAACTAGGGGCGAAACCTATAAAAACGAGTCCTTTATTTCTCTCGGCCTATTGCCAAGGCTAAAGTGCGACAGCTTAATTTCATGAAAAAGAATATTTACCCATTTTAGCCCATACAGGCCTTGTTATGATGAAATCAGCCTGGTCGCATATTTAGCATGTTCATTACTGAAGCATCTAACCTGCCAGGATCCTGGTATGGCTTCAATAGTCAGATCCCATCTGTCTGACGTTAGGACCATTGGAAACAGATGGGCCTTTAATTGTATTTTTGTCCAAATTGCTAAATAGCTACTTGGGAAAGAAGCTAAAATAACATACAAACAACAGCAACTATGATAACAACTGCGTCTAGAATGAAATGAGTACAGTACGAGATCAAAAACATAAGGCGTACAAATTCTGCTCTGCTCTTTGAAAGGGAATCCCCCTAACATTACTGGCCCAGTATTGATTTACTCTGCAATTTCGTGTTTCTCTCCCCACGCCAGCTCCACAATCTCTGTCGAGCAGGAGGTCCGGCAAATAGCACTCATCAGAATTTTCCAAAACATAAAAGATTGATACCTTGCTTCTTTTCAAACAAAAGAATAATTGAGGAAAGGTTGAAATTGGTATTTGGAGAAAGAAGCATTAAAACCAAAATGAGACACCCAGGCTCCAGAGTTAGTTTAATAAACCATAATGGGAAAATGTTGCAGAAAGGGCAACTGTGTGATGGAAAATCTGTACCTTGTAAAAAGGTCCACTCTTACCTATTAGATCCCTCAAACATAATGCCATGGTTATGGGGATTGCAATGGCACTTGTGCAAGACAAAACCACTAACATCCGCTTTGAACACTAAACAGCGATGACAAAAAGCAAAAATGGGTAAATAGCCAACAATATAATGACAACTTTTACAATAATACTTGTTGAATAATTTCCAACCAGCATCAGACACTAAAATAAAAGTCAAGAATTCCTTTTTTTCCAACCACCGCCAGCAGTGGAGTGTATCTGAATAGCCTCCATTTCCTAAACCCTGCAATTTTCAACCATGGACGAAAGAGAAAGAACAGATAAACAGACCCTTTTTTATATATATTTCAGTCCAAATCACATCAAGGTATAAACAGTGAGCCCAGAGCACATCTTCTATTCTTTTTCAAAGTAAGTCCTGCTGTTCCATTTCAAATACCTCGGGGTTATGGGTCATAATGCTGCTTTCCAGCTTCTGAACACGTTTATTCAGGCATCCTACTGTAAATAGGGGGAGATTCAACATCAAATATCTCTATTCCCCATGCTGGCCCTTTCGTCTGTTCTGAGTGAATGTGTGCTTTTGGCTAACAAAGTAATGGCTTCTCCTCTTCTTTTACCAGAATACCAAGTGGCAAAATAATTGAGGCAAGTGTTGAATATAGGTCTCTTTGGTGTCCCAGTGTGTTAAGCAAGACCCTAAATAGGACCAGGTATGAAATCAATCAAGTAAATAACCAAAACCTAAAGATAACATAAAGCCAATATATGTCAGGAAATTAAATTAGTGTTATCTTATGTTATGGCTCACAGCTCCTTGGCTATTAAACTGGTAATAAATGTGTTATAAATCTATTACAAGCCCCTAAGGCCATTAAGGGCTGGGCTGCCGAGCTGTTTACAAGATTGTTTATTACAGGCTAGGCTTATCATCATTTACCACGCAGAGGTGGCTAAAACGAACTCTATAAATAGCCGATTCACTGGTACTAAGCCAAGTTAAACAAGGCTGCTATAACAGGAATATGTGATTCATCACAAATGCATCCAGTGGCAAGGTGAGACAAAGAGAAGGGAAGAGGAGCAGAAGAGAGGAGGAGGGCTGAGAGCAGAAGAGAGGGCAGGGTGACTAGCAGGTGGCTTCATATTGTCTCTACCCACCACATATGTCCCGTCCACCGCTGAGCTGACAGGGGACACAACGTGTTGACCTAGGGGCCTGTTAGAGACCTGAAAGTGGATAAATATAGAGCAGTAGGAGGGCATGGGTGTCTTAAATGACATATCTATGATGCTCTGATGCTCCTCTGCAGTCTATAGTCCAGAAGAGGCTTATGAACACAACCTCTGTGTGCCGGTAAAGCCTCAGCTCTAACTGCTCATTCTTTGAAGTAAACACTGATAGCAGCACAATTGTGTCTTTTATGTTATCTTTAATGTGCTTCGTCCAACACCCCTCCATCCTCTTCTAGCCCTCGCATACACAATATAAACATAAACAGCCCTATGCCTCATTTGGATTTGCAGTGAATGGGAGAGATTCATATTAAGCCTTTGCAGCTGTGTGTGTTCCATATTTGCATATGAGAAAACTGTTTCAAAAGACTTGTTTATAATGCATAAGAGCCTTTTAGGCTGTCTTTACGGCAACACTCTATTCCTCCCACTGACAATCCATGCATGGGTTTGCATCATTTTGTGAGACATGCCAGTTTTGAATTATTCAGTCACTCATCTCTGCCACAGCACCGCATTTAACAAACACACGTGCACGTTCACATATAAAAAGACAGAGTGGTCTACAAGGATACTACAACAGCACCTCAGTCAGTCCCTTTGGAGAGGTGGGAATCCTATTACCTAGCTGTCAGAACCTGTCGGGCACATTTTCCCTATGCCAGGCCCCCTTTGTTAGAGGGGAATACGACGCACACCATCATCCATTCAGAAGCGGACCTGCTCTGTGTGCTTTAATGGGCCTTGGGCCTTGAGCGTCATGAGCTGAAGAAAACACAGTTCAGTTTCCCTTCACAAGTGCATAAAACAAGCACCTCCACTGTACCAGCCCCATGTATAATTCACTCCCGGTGATGTGTGTCTTAAACGCTGCTGAAATATACATGGCGGCATATGCAAATTTGGCAGTGCTCTCACATGCTGTATTTGCTGAGCAGACAACAAGAGAATAGCATGCCACGCAGACAGCCCCTTCTGGACACAGGCGGTATGTAGTACAGTATGTAAGTATATGTGTGCATGTTGAGGGAGTGTTAGCTGTGCATATTAGGTCTTGAATGTGTAGGTAAGTGCGACAATGCCTGCTTCACCCTCAAATGTCCTCAAATCCCACTAAGATATTTAAATCATGCAGTGATATGGAAAAACACAGCATCTGTGTACTGCACATAGGTTTCTGAAGGACGTTTTGAAGCTATAGCGTGGCTTACTACTGTAGTTTACTGAAGCCAGAGAATACAAATGTGGTCAAAGGGGCCTGGGTGGAACCAAGTATACTGTCTGTGTGTGTGTGTGTGTGTGTGTGTGTTTAAGAAAAACACATAAATACATTTATTGAATGTATTTTGAAGCAGAAAATTGACAGATTTTAAATGGAATCTTGTAGAGTCTGAGATTTTTTTTCCCAGAGGCAGCATCTACTGGTCATTAGAGGAACTGCAGCTTAAGACACATTTGCTGTATGTGCACCAGCATGTGCGTGCGTGTGTGTGTGTGTGTGTGTGTGTGCGTGTCTGTGATCTTTGTGAAGGGATGTTGATGAGGAAGGAGGAGAGGGCAGACTGGTGGTGTCAGATTTTATAAATGAGGGAGGAAATGTCTTTATCCCAAGTTTGGACACCCCCACCACTTTCCTTACCAATCCCTCCCGGTGTGTATGTTGATGTGTGTGCTTGCGTGATTTGGACCAGGCTCTGGCTAAGTCTGATTCCCAGCAGTGTATCTTTAACAGGGCCTTCCCGCCGGGCTGCCAGCCTGTTCCCCCCTGACGGGACAACAGCCCAGCTGACACCCCCACAGCCCTGCCAACACAACCCACTCCTTCGACCCACAATCTGCTCTCCTGATCCTGATGGAGGGTGGGGAGTGATTAAAAAAAAAGAAGAGAGCAAAGACAATAAGGGAGACAATAGAGAGAAAGAAATGGTGTCTTACCTCCTTACACAAAGCAGGTAAAGTGCAGGCCAATGGGTGAGTTCTACAGCTCTATAGAAACATATCTTCACTACAAAGAATGACAGCTGCTCAAATAATTACAGCGTAGCTGTACTAAGGTAGTATAAAAAAGTATCCATTTAGAAAACGAAATACAGAACTAATAATAAAGGAACGCAATAACCAAATGTTTTATAACATATAAAATAATGCAATATCTGACCAAACAAAGAGTGGATGGGGAGTTGCAGCCGAGTGGTCATTAAACTTGAACTTGACATTCACTGAGCTGTGGATATGCCTTGATTTGACATTTATATTGTGGCGGCTTTACATTTTCTTTATAAGCAATATTTCCTCATGTTTTTATGTGAATCCACCTTTTTTCTTTTCTTATAAGTTTATTTAATGACTCCTACCTCAACCTTTCTATAAATGAAGACAATTATTACAATTTTAGTTAGATACATCACATCACAACTTCATTTTCTTAACTCCCACTGCTGAGCTGTGCATTTTTTATCCTTCATGCTCAGAAGTAGAAGGCATCCCCAATCACCGATTGCAGACATAGTTGATTTTTTGGTAAATGAAACACAAATTTGCAAACACAAAATAGAATGAACGGTGCAGTGCGTATTTTTGTTTGTGCTGTCACATACGTGCAGTAAATCTGGCCCTCAGTGCACATGTGCAGCTGCCAAAGCTGTGGTGTCACTGGTGTTCACTGGTGTTGAACAGTGTGTTAACAGGATGTGTAATGCGGTGTGCTGGTCCTGTGCTGCAGCCAGGGCTGGGTGGCAGCAGCACTGTAGGCTACAGTAGGGCGGTTATCATGAAGCAGTCATGTAGCTGCTCTGCTGGGCCAGTCTAATTACAGGAGAACAGCATGCACCAGTCTGGGCCTCCAAATGGCACCATATGTTTTCCCAGACTAACCGGCTGAATAAATGCCGTTTACCCATTCAGGATGCACTGTGCTCTGTTTCTGGGAATCAGTCACTCACACTCGTATAAAACCATTTACACCCTACCACCCACCTCCTTCATATAAAACTCAGCTGTCGTGTGATTTACCCTGCTCACCCCACCATGTATCCGCACACAGCTTCCTGTTCAGTTTAACCATTTACAAATCCTTTTGTAAGTTGGGTCTATTTCTCTCTAACACACACGGACTTGCATAATGATGTTGCTGATTGTGCTGTAACCAGATTAGTTAACTGAAGGGGTTTGGTTAATCAGAAACCGTGTTTCCAAATAAGCCAGCGACAGTGTCAGGGTGTGGTCAGGTCCATCCGTCTTTTTTCCTTCGGTGAGGTGGTGAGTAGAGAAAATGATCGGTAACTTGACAAAGGTCATGGTGAACTGGTCAGTGTCAGTGAGTGAACCAAGAGGAACAAGAAATAAGAGTAGAAATATTATAGTTATAGTTATTCACCTTGTGAGTAAATTGTGCTGTGAGAAAAATGCTCATCACAATTTTCCAGATTTCTTCTTTTGTCCTACCAACGGTCCAAAACCCAAAGACTCTTCATTTACTGTCACAAATGAAAAAGAAAAGCAGCAAATCCTCACATTTAAGAAACTGGAACCAGCAATTGTTTGATATGTTTGATATTTTTGAATGAAAAATAATCAATTATCTAAACAATGTTTGTTTCGCTCGACTAATAACTGCAGCTCTAGTTACTGTCTGTAACTGTTATCTGCTGCAGTTTTGCTGCCTAGTACATTTAGCTGTTAGCTGCTTGTGCTACTGACATGGGTTTTGGAAAATCAATGCAAATTTACCCTAGAAAAAGTATTCAGCCCGTGGTTCTCAAACTTTTTGTCTTTTGCCCATGAAGCAATAGAAATTTCCAGTGAACAGTATAAGAAAGGAGTGATATTTACATTGTCAGATTGTTTCATGTCAAATATTTTACATGCCCAAAGAGGGGAAAAAAGAAAGATAAGAAATTTTGTCTTTCTCTACCTCAAGTTGGGAACCAGTGACTTGACTTATCATGGGGGATACACTTTAATAAGGTCCTCATACAGGTTAATGTTATGCCTTTTCTTTTTTGTTTGGCTTTGATTTGAAAATTAGTGTTTCCCAAACAACACTCACTGGCAACATTGCAATCACAGCGTCACTGATAACAAGAACATTATTCTTTGTGGTTGCAGAAAGCTGACAACATTTGTATCATGACCTCTTTTTTTTGGGGGGGGGGGGAAAGCTCCCTGTATCATCACTAGATAGACCTATCACACATCATCAGTTTGTTAATGAGAACAGCCTCGGCAGCGGCACTCACAGATGCCTATCGAGGGCAGAAAACAAAAAGAAAATGTAAGTAAATATGGACTGTAATTAGTATGACAAGGTTGAAAAAACAGATAACACACCGCAGCAGCCCGAAGGCCTACTCTTTCACACATGCGCATGCACATGTACGTTTGCACATGCACAGGACACACACAGGCACTTGACTGTATGCTCACACACACAAACACACACACTGGGAACAAATCAAATGTTTTAATCAGCTTGCTACAGCACATAATGAGGATCCACTAAGCCCCAGCTATCAGCTGCCATCGGCCACTTACTTGTGCCTTCAAAGAGCTGATTTTTCACTTCTTCTACAACCAGCTTAACACAGTAGCTATCAAGAGTGAACACAGTCCGTGCATGTGCAATAAAACCTGAATATGTAAGTGATGTTTCAGCAAGTGATATACTATATTTGCAGTAAAGCAGTGAAGCAATTACGTGTAAGTGGACAAGACAGTGCAGCCTATGGGGGAAATGTGTGGGAGCTGAATATATCCTATTTGTCACCACTGTGATTTACAGCATGGAAATAATATGGTTGTCTAAGGTCTTAGTTGGACAGCATATGATATGCCACGCCACAGCCCATAAATCTGAAAATACATGCAATGACTTACATACCTTGCACTCACTCCTACACACACATATAGTGTATCGTTTTACCTCTCACCTTGAGTGCACACACCTTGTGAAGAAGCGCAGTGTGCACCTGGCCTAGCCACACCTGCTGCATAGCACAAGGCAATCACATGAATCAGTCAGGTCGGTTACAACCAGACTAGTTTCCACAGACCTGAAAGTATGTCAGAATTCTTACTCAACTGTCCAGGTGTGTGTGTAGAGATGCACATGTGCAGGTGGGCCTCCTGGTGCAGTTTTTTGGCCTCCTGGCATAGCTCTGACCTCTGTGAGGTGGATCACAGCTCCAGCCCTCCAGCTGGAGAAGTGATGACCTGAGAACTGAACAAACTGAGAGACACGTCCTCCTGTCCTTGTCTCTGTCCTGCCTGCCTGCCTGCTGCAGTGTGTCCTGATTAGGGGACATGCAGAGCGGGGTCAGTCTGCCTGAGGATATCAGGTTGAAGGTGTCTCCTTCAAATCACATCTTAAAAGTCAGTATTTTAGACTTGATTTCTTATCTTAAAGCTTTCGAGTATCTTCTTTTAAAGTTTTATATATATACACACACATTATTTCATTTTGTTATTTCATCTATAATATACAAGTGTATATATGTTTATATGTGTTTATAAAATGCATGTTATTTCCATAGGATGTGTGTATGTATGTACACCATGGAACTACTGGAAAATTGTATGTTCTGTCTGTATGTATTAACATTTAGAAAAAAGCTTTTCATTAAAGTCTAAATTGAACAAAATGTATTGATGAACCATTGTTGCACTGTGTATGTGTGTGAAATGTGGAAACAATGTACCCTGATCAAAGCATTGTCCAACAAGGTGTGGTTTAAAGAGACGGAGAAAAGCAGTCCCATCTGTGCCAGAGATTGCCATACATGTCAAACGTAAAGCAAGCTAACTCGAGCCTCTGTAGCAACATCCGGTGCAGCCTGCTGTAAAATAAATGACGTTGTTAGCTGCAGTCTCGCAGGTGAAATGTGCTGCTGCTACAATTATTCTAATGCCAGCATGCCAGAATGCCAGTGCTACCAAATGCTGCTGTCAACCCAGGGGTTTAATTAGTTTGGCACGTGTGCCACTTATAATCACCTGCCATTACCAGTTCTGGCTGCATCTGCTTACACGTCTGTCAGCGCCGGGCAGGCTGTGCTTGTGTGGATAGGTTTGTGGGTGTGTCGGACAGTGGGTTGGTGAGTGTATATTCTGGCAACAGAACACAGCCCTCAACCAATGTGAAATCTAGACACAAAGGGTTCATGGGCACCAGTTCTCTATAATAGCTATATATTTATATTTATAGAGAGACAGAAATGAATCAAACACAGGTCTCCCTTTTTTAAGTGTACATTAAACTTCTTTTGTCGAAGTAGCTGTCGACTGCAGCCAGGACAATTGTATTAGTGGTTCAGACTTGTCAGCAGTCCGTCTGTACAGATGCACTGAGAAAGCAGAAGAGAGCAGGGCTTCATAGTGTCAAACTGCATTGTGAATAGAGCTACACCTCGGGCTGAATACATCACATTGTGATTTCATGAGAGCTGGAAGAGGAGGAAGAAGGATAAAACTTCAGGGCGGCTAGTGAATCACGACCCAAAACAGGAGAAATGGAAGTTAAAAGGGAATCGTTCACTCCCCCTGAAGTGGCAGTGCCTACCTCAGGGGCTGGGATAGGAGGAGGAGGAGGAGGAAGAGGAGGAGGAAGAACAGGAGGAGAAGAGGAGCCCCCTGGCTCCTATAGTCATGTGACGGCTGAGCTCAATATCTTAAGGATTGACCTTAGGCTGTGTATTTAGCTATCAGGTCATGAGCTCAAGTGTGTGTGCGCGTGTGTGTGTGTGTACATGTGCCTCCATACATTTGTGTGTACTGAATGTGTGTGTGCGCAGAACAACACATACGCACATTCCCACTAAGAAAACAGCAACTCAGTTCCCCAGATACACCTATGTCTGCCGCAATACAATAGCTCTAACTATCCCTATTCTTTGCAGAAAGTTCCCATTTAGCACTTAAACAAGGCTTCAATATTGTGCCGCCTCAAAAACATCTGTCGGGGACTTGTGTGGCTACACTAATTACAAATATCTGCAGTAATCCGGCGCCGATAAGAGAGTCATTACTCCACCAGACATTTATCACTATGGGATTGATGACCCATTTCAGAGGCAGCCTTTGTACAGGGAAGTGAAATGGCTGATATCCCTTTTATCCTACATCGCTGCTGAAGACATCCATTTGTCAGGAGGCAAGCTAGTTAGAATTGTAATTAACAGCTATGGACTTTGGCCTTAATAGAATTTTTGCAGGAAACTGGAGATTGACGTAGGAAGGGACGAGGGGGGGAGTTTTACTGTGTTTTTCTTTTCTTACTAATTGCCACTTGGAGTGGCTGTCTTTCGAAAGAAGCTGCTCTGCGTTCTGTCAAGAAAGTGCCACAGCAGCTCTCCAGTTTCTCCAAATGCTGAATTTCTGTACATTTGTAAATAGGTATTTATAGCCATTAAGAGATGTGCATGCACAGGCACCTTGCTACAATGCAATAATCTGTCACAGATACAAACACACATTCATAGGTCAAACATAAAATATGCACTTCCCTGCTCAAACACATAAGTTATGAGTTTCCTCTGACTCTTTTTCATCCTCAAACACCCACCCAAACACACAGACACACACACACAGAGTGGAGCAGCAGATGATCACAGTAGGTAAGGAGTAAAGGTCTGGCCACCTGCCGGCCACGTCCCATCTCTGTAGCGGTAATGAACAGAGACAGCTTGGGGACCGCCCTGCGAGCTTGTCCCCCCTCCAAGTCTCCCTGCTTCGGGGCAGAGCTGGGGGCCCTGGGGTGACAGGGACGCCAGAGATATTCCACACACTGACAGGCAGGTCTTACCTGGCCAACCCGCTGTACACACTGGCCCAGCAACACACACCGGAACACACGCACACACACATGCATACATGGACAAATGTGGCGATACACAAAGACTGCACGCGTGAGCGCTGTATATACGTGCACACTGATACTTTTCACACGTGTTCATGTACCCACACATATGCATAAATTGAAGAACACACCCACACACATACACGCAAACGCTGACCCGGTGTAATTCCTCCAGCACACGGCTGGTGACAGGAGCAGCTGCGGCCGCTACGGCAGACAGATGAAATTTTCATAACTATCTCCTCCAACTTCCATCCTCACCTTCAGGATAATTTATGACCTGCCTGCCAGCCTTGAAGAGACAATATGCTTGATATGAAATGAAGTGTTCCAGCAGTGTAGGTTATAATTAACAGAGTAAGGGAGAAAGATGTGTGTGTGTGTGTGTGTGTGTGTGTGTATGTGTGTGTATAGAAGGGAGTTGGGGGGGTGCAGAAAAAGGGTAAGGATGGAGCATGTGTGCATGCATGTATAATGTGCATGTGTTTAAACAAGACATACATTTTTTCAGTTAATTCTGTTTTATAGAAGTTAAACAGCAACGACCTGAACCTCTACACATAATCTACAATCTCGTCTACACATAATATTTGACATAATTTCTTTGTCACAGTTGTACAATATTTCAGTGTAGAAATCCTAAATTTTTAGCAAACAGGATTTAGACGAGATAAACACTATTAGTAGTGTTTTTGGTGAGCACGCCCTCCATCGACCCATAATGCTAAGTTCTTGCAGTTTGCCTGCCACACATCCTCACTCAATCATGCTCTATCACCTCTCTGGGATGTTGGGTTTGACCAGAAAGAATGTCCTGGTTTTCCTGACTACTAGTAAAACAGGCCCAAACCCATACCCTCCCTCCCTCTCCTTACCACATTGTCTTTTCCAAACACAAATCTTGTTTCCATATTAAAAAAGGCAGCGTTTAATTGGCAACTGTCTATGCAACGTGTGTTTAAATGTCTGTGGGACTTTTAATGACATTTTTAACTCTCTCTTTCTCCCTGAAAGTGCCACATTGCATTGCCAAGCTCGTACTGTGAAATGCGTATTTATGAAATGACTGTTTCAATTAAAACCTGTAAGCAATTTAATGCAGTTGTGACTCACTAAGTGGATTGTGAATTTCACAAAGAGAGAGTGTGATACTGATTCCTGCCAGTTGCAAGCCTTCCATTCCCACACCTAACCACAAAACGAGAGAAAGCATGCACCTCAACAGCTAATTACTGAGAACCAGGCAAGATAGAGATACGTGCATATTTACATGGGTAGAACTTGTTTGTACATTAAGTAGAAGGTAAAAAATAACATCATCAGTCATCTAGTTCAAAGTACATTCCTGCAAGAATAAGACATACTCTTAAGTACTTTCCAGCCTGGGAGCTAAGATGGGAGGACGATTGCTACAGCAACAGCAGCTGTGAGGTTCTGCTGAGGTCAGGACATGTCATGCATAACTGACTGATTGCTAAACAGGGGCGGGTGCATGAGAGAGGAATTTATAATTTAAAATCAAGCACACAAAAACACACACCTCACAAACACCCAGGCCACAGGCGATCTTGCTGCACGCATGTAACCGGTCTAGGGGACCACACAGGCATGTTTTAGATAAAGACAGACAAATTAGACAACAGCGTCGTAGGCTAACCACTGCGCTTGCGCTAATTATAGGCTGGCCGGCGATGAAAGAGACAGATGACATGTACTTATTTGTTTTCTCCTCCATTGCCCTGAACCAAGTAAACACAGCAGTGCAGATGACGGCGAAAGTAGGTGGTACAAAGAAAAAGACACATAGGCAACACAGATAGAGAACACGGTTGTGGGATGATGAGTTCCACCCACCGCACACAGGTGTTTGCCCACCATTGCATTGAGCAAACCCCTGAGGTAAAGTGAAACAATGGCACGGCCAGAAAAACTTTTGGCTTGCAACTCATGCCAAGAAAAACAGACTGAGCTAGCCTGTTCTGCTTGCAAAACTGAACCGCTGTTGTGGGAGTGATGTACAGGCAACTGTGGAGCTGCTGTCTGGGAGATCTGATTAATCTGTCACCTCAGGTTGCAACTTACATCACACAGGCCTGGTTGACAACATGCCCGGACTGACTTGCCACCAGCCAGAACACTGGCTTATGATGCCAGCCCAAACACCACCACCACCACCACCACCACCCTCGCTAAATAAACCTACTTAATTCCACCTTCTCTTAACTGTAACTCACAAACACTGTTTCCCAACCCCATCCGCGTGTTAGCCATGCAGATTAAGGTATAAATCGACAATCTAAAAACTTCAGAAGCCCCGCCCAATCACTTGTGCAATGACAGCTGGACAGATGACTGCTTTGCTAGAGGTCTATGGAAACCTGTGCCATGCAAACCCTTGAGTGTATAAAGAGAGTGAGTTGTCTATGGCATGATAGCAATCCCTGCAGTATGGGCGCCTCCATTTCTAAGGCTTTAAGGAGGTCATTGGTCACATTAGACAAGGCTGTGGTCTTTCCATCTTTATTGTGGACACGACACTGACAATCTTTCCAACTCCCATCTGGGACAGGGGACCTCCATTGTCTCCTAACTCCCAGCCCCACCCCAGTTTAGGAATCGGGGCAGGGTCTGTCAGGGACAACACAAAAGAAATGTCACCACTCCTGGAATGAAGTGCCAGCCTACGAAGGTCTCTCTCCTCCTTTTTCTCTGTCTCTATGCGTCTCCACAGGGGTGCAACTGGTAGCTAAAATCACTGACGGGGTCATCCCCGGCTGGGCACAGCCTCGGTCCTCTGGTCCCTGCTTGCCCCCAGTGACCCTTGGTTTTGATGACAGACTGGGCCTTTTGTGTAGGAGTGCCCTGTCCAGGTGAAGACAAGAGAGGATGACAATGGCAGGAAACATAAAGCCGATGGAGGCTGGGGTCCTGTGGGGTCATGGGTCAACACGGACAGCTAAGTGACGAGTGCAGCTGTGGACACGTGGAACTCCTTCTCTGTCCTTGCCATGTCAGCTGATGTTGCCTTTGTCTTGAAATAAATACCTCACTAACTCTCAACAAGTTAGAGAAAAGTAATAAACACAGGCAACAGATGTACTACACCACAGATTCTGAGTGTGCAGCTATTATAGTGACACCCTAACCTGTACGCTGCGGGTCAAGTCCTTGTCTCATTGTGCAGGGTGACTGGAATATAATTAGATAATAAAATGGCATCTGCCTCTAATTACTTCTTAAAATAACAAGAAAATGTTTAAACTACTAATTACATTGAAAAATCAGGAACTAGATATTATCTCATAGATACATAATTTTAACTGTAGTAAACACTTGCATTGTGAAAGAGAACCGAGAAAAGGCACTTTAATATTGCATAAAATTTGTCAGTGGCGTATAGATGAATATGATCTATTTGAATCCATTTAATTGTTTTCCCTAACAAACATGTTTGCATTTGCCATATTTCTCTCTCCTCTCTAATTTGAGGAGGCGCAGGTCTATGACACAAAGTTTTAAAAATGACTACTTTAAGCCTTTTAACCACGTAAGTGCCTCTAAACTATGGATTCCCACATCCTGAGCTGTCTATTTCCAATGCCAAAGGTCAATGGCTGCCTACTCTCCTACCGGCCCACACTGAGAGATGGGAGGACAGGGTTTGCCAAGTCATTCACAAACCCTGCTTTGGGTCATAAACACCTCCGCCTGTCTCCCCTCTTCTTTTCTCCTCCACAGAGGTGAGTTGGGTTTGCACTCTGTTAATCTTTCACTACAGGGCTGCTTGCTTTTACACTGGCCCGCTGGAGAACAGAGGAGGGGACTGAAAGAGGGGTAGTAAAGGACGAGAGTGGATAAAAGAGCAGGAAGAAAAAGCCATAGAGAAGGCCAGATGGGCACCTTCACAGTCCATTTATCAAACCCAGTGTGGCCCTCCCCACCCCTCCCCGCTGCTCTCATGTCCTAAACCCCCATGTAATTCTGTAATGATTTTCATTATCATATAATGACCTTACAAAGCCTACAGCAGTTTGCATGGTCAGTACAAAACTCACAGCTGTTCCCTTCAGTGTTTGCTCGCCGGCTGTGACAAAGCTTTTTTATTTTTTGGTTTTTCTGTTGGTTAGAGTAGTGACCTCTAGGTTCTTGAAGGTCAGAAAAAGGTCACCTCATCCAGGAGTTTCAAAGGAAGCCATACAGTAATCTACAGATTAAAGATAGTATCACACCAAGTAACTACTGTACGTAAGTTAAAATATAGCACTTATAGCAAACAAAACTACAAAACACTGTTGAATTTTGCATGTACATACAGTACTTCCAGTGTTTGCCAAATGATGACTGTAAATACTTACTTGTATTTACATAGATGTGAAACAAGATCGATGCATTTTCAAAACCTAATAATTCCAGTACTAAGTGTTTTGAATCTCCAAGTTCTGGTGCCACGGAGAATGCCATTTTCTATCCTAATAGGCATGTTCCCTGGTGGTTGTGCCTTGCTCCTCAATTTGCACTTCCTTTGTGGCATACACAACTGCTCTGCTACGGTACAGTCACCCACCCACATAATAATCCATCTATTTCCATGGCACTCACGGGGCATTTACCATAGGGACATGGAGGGCAGCATCTATCAAAGAATTCACCATGTGCATCTGGAAAACCCAGTTACCAGAAAAGCTCATAAGAATAAAAAAGCTCTCATAACTTTGTTGGCTCAGAGTGAATGAATGGACTGCTTCTCTTAGCAGGGTAAGCCTAAGCATTACTCACTCTGAGTGCCTATAAGTCACTTGTGAAGAACCACTGGTCACCAGGTCCAATTTCTCTTTCTTTCTTTCTTGGTAATGCTAAAAATGGCCCAGAGGCAGAAAATGGCAGCAAGCAGGCCAACGCTCCAACGAGTGCTGCTTTAACTGGTGTTTAAGAAACAAAAGTCAGCGAGAAACTTAATCAATCAGAGCTGGTTGTTTATGTTTATGTGCCTCTAGCAAGAGTCATCAATCATGTTTTTTCCCCCCTTTTTTCTATCCTTTTGCAAGTATTATGTGCTGAATGGAAACCATGGAAACAAAAGACAGTATTATGATAAAAGCCTGCCTGTTGCATATTGTGTGAAAACTTAATTAGGACGGCCAATATAAAAAAAAGGCAGCTAATGAATCAGCAAATTAATTTCGAAAGTCCTATTTTGGCGAGTGCTTTTATGAAAATAAATGAAGGTCTGAATACATCTGACTGAAGTGAGCTAAATTCCCTCAGTGCGTCTGATTCTGTAATATACTGTATCTTTAATTCAAAACAATGACTTTATTTCATTTCATCTCTCAAGTATGCATAAAGAAATACAAACTTTTTCTTCCTTCACAAAGAACTAGCGAGGCAATCCTTAACCCTCGTCAGCTGCGAGTCTCAGTACCAGTAGATCCCACTTAACATTGCACATAGCCATGTGTTTAGTTTTGTGTAAATGAGATCTGTTGACAGCCACTTGACAGGATGACCCCTGGCTTTTTTGTAAGTGGGGGCAGTAGGGTTTAGGGTTAGACATTTTATGTGTGCAAAGGGGAGAGGAGGTATCAGGAGCAGCTGGAGTTCAAACATATTGTGTGGGGTGCTTGCCCTCCTCCAAAACTAATCTAATCAGTCTTTCACTGCTGATAGAGTAAACGTCTGTCTGCCCCGCCGACAAGGACTGAGCATTTCCTGTCCTGGTCTGTGATACGGGTTGTCAGGATCTTAGGATGGGCTGAGCTAAGTCTAGGGTTGGACATGGTTAGAAGGTGGTAACATCGCATTGTGGGTGGTGGGGGAACCGGGATGGTGGGGGATAGCGCTGATGTTAGGCTGGGGAGTGGGTGTGGTGAGATGGTTTCTAGCTTTCAGCACCTGCAGCTGGAATGCACTATCAGAGCAGGCCCTACATCAGAGTTGTGAGGCAGTGGGCGTTGACACAGCAAAGCAAAGGTGTGTGGAAACAGCCTGTTTACAAGGCTCATCTGGATGGGGCATAGCTAAGGGTCAACTGGGGAGGGGGGAACTCAAACCAGAGGGGCGCCATGGAAAGATGAAGGCAACAACACTGCAGGAAGTTAACATATATGTTTCAAAAGAAAAGAAGTTGCTTTCAGGAATTTCTAGTCTGTGGATTCTGCCCCTGGCACTTTTGCTTTCTCTAGGCTATGGATCATGTCTGGTCCAAAGTGTGTGTGTTGTGTGTGTGTGTGTGTTTGTGTCACACTGAGGTCAAATCTGTTGATAGAGACAATAAGCAGTGAAACATATGTGAATGCAGATCCAATGTATACATGCACGCCAGTGTTTGTGTGTGTCCTTGCTAGTACTGAGGGGGAGAGTGACTGAGAGAATGAACAGCTAAAATAACATAGTTGTGTGTGTGTGTGTGTGTGTGTGTGTGTGTGTGTGTGTGTGTGCGAGGCCCTTCTTTATCAGAATGAATGGCCAGTGTTCTAATTTGTGCGCTCTCTGCCCTTATCTGGAAGGAAGGAAGTGACTGGGCTTATCCAAGACACACGTGTCCTTGTGATAGCTGTGATAGCTGCCAGGCCCAAGGACCACAAACAATCGCCACATAACACCCCCGCATATCTGTGGAATTCACATCAGCTCTTTAGAAAGAATCATTGTCAATGCACACTGAATGAAACTAAGACGAAGGTGATGACTCATGATTGTTGATGATGTGATCACAGTTATTAATCCTACGAGTCCCCACTGTTTCAGTGAGGCTTGCACGTGAACCAGTTTGTGTTGCTCGCTACCATTCAACATATTAATAGCTCTGGTCCTTCCAAGCAAGATTATGTTCGGTTGTAATTTCTCCATGTGTGTTGTTATGGCAATCCAGGCAACAAGTGTGCGTCAAAGTTATGGTTGGGTCCCATTGTCCGTAATGGGGTTTCACTGAATATTTGCCTCTGTTGTTTATTGGTCACGATGATCATAGAGTTACACACAAATTGCAGAGCTGCCCACAGCAAAATGTATGAATGAGCCTTCTTTGTGTAAAAAAATATTAAATATTAAGCAGCTCAATCCCAAAATGAATTTGAAATAAAACCTTTTTTTTGTGTGCGTTCCCTTTCTGAATATGAGACAGTGCTCATGCTTCAGAGAGTCTTACTTTACCTGTCTCACACATCCGTCAGAGATTTATTTTTCAAGGACCAATGGAAAGAACAAAGTTGTGGTACACTGTGTTACCTGTCTCTCCATGTCTGTCTTTGCTGGTGTCTGTCTGTCAAGGCAGACAGCAGGGTTTCTGCCATCTCCCTCCTTCCCTCCCCTGCTTGGTCCTCCTCCTCCTCCACCTTAGCCAGGAAGAGCATAGTCTGAAAAGGAGAAAGAGAAGCAGAAGTAGAAAATAGGTGCAGGAAGTAGAACTAACCACCACAGCATGACCTGGACTACTGGGAAAAACACATCATTCCAAAAAACTATTTTCATTTACTGCAACTTCCATTTTTCTTCAGTCTTCTTAAAACTGTGGACTAAAACTGAAATGATATTGGTTGGTTTACCATTTACTACATCCTTGAGTAAGACATATCAAAACTAGTTGGCCCTATTAAATCTTTCCCTGAATATTAAACTGAACGGAATCGAGTGGAAAGACCACCTGAGGCGATTCCCGCCACCCTTGAGCTTCTATGCTCAGTTTAGAAATTACACAGCTCTGAGCCAAGACTCCATTATAACATCCCTGGGACGGCAACATACAGTAAGTCTAGTATAAAGTCAGTTTCACATCAGAGGATGGGCAAATTACACCCAATATTAGAGTGTGAGTCAATTAATCACGTCCTGCACAGCACAGTGTAATGTGTGAGTATCCCCCTGTTAAACATGAATTACAGGCCGGCTTAAAGTGTGACGTGGCACATCAGTGCTAATCTGAGACATCCTGGCAAACCTTCGCCTCCAAGTGCTCTGCAGCTTCTAAGCTGGTTGAGAGGAAGTCAAATGAAAAAGGATCTGGCAGCCCAAATTAAATGCAGTGCTGTCAGCCACACTAAAATCCCTCTTTTTCCCTCTTCTTCTCTACCCTTCACAGACTCTCTCCCTCTCTGAATATCCTTAAATGTCTGCCCCCCCTCCTTCTCCAAGCCTCTGAGAAGTGATGGATCTGTAACTCTGACTGACTCTGACGCCTTGTTAAGAACAGTCTCTTCCTGTCACATCCACCAGTAAAGCGCGTTCATTTCTTCCCATTAACAGTCACTCGCCTCCCCAGTCATCCAACCCTCTTTTCAAAAAACCCACAATGTAAGGGAACATTCATTTCTTCTCCTCTCCCTCTTTTTTAATCCCTTTCCTACAATGCACCTGTCTGTCTTACTTCATGTGAAGATAGGTTTGATTGTCTGTATGTGTATTTCCAAAGGAGAGGAGTGTGATTTGCAGACAGAGTAATATGCTTACTTCCTCCATACCACATAGGACAGGTGTCAAAATATGTGGCGGTGTGTGACTGATTACACCTGACTCGGAGGAGACACCAAAGATTACAGTGACCAGGAGGAAGCAGGGCTGGCTGTGCTCCCTATGGAAACTGTACCTTTCGGTTTGGATCAAACCCTGTCCTCCTGGGATGAGTGTCAGGCTAAGAAAGTGCCAGAAAGTGCATTCAGACTGTATCACCATCTCAGCTAGTTGACATTATATTGCCATGCTGGCCATGTAGCACAGTTTTAGTGTTTCAAGCGCAGCAAGTGATTCGTAGTTGATCTGAAACCTGCTCTGACATGCTTCTGAGCTTCCTTCAGCTCTTCCCAAAGCTTACCTGGGAACAGAATAGATACCAGGGAACAGGAAATACAGTGCAGTCCAATTATCTTAATCTCACTGTGCTAAACCAAAATAAAAATAAAGCCAGTAAAAGCCACATAATTCACTAACTGTTAAGCTGACTAAGATTTAGACAAGTCCACATGTTTGTACATCATCCCCTTGTCGTCTATAAATTGATGGCCACAATGCATTGTCTCCTTTGGGAGAGTGTGTATACAATTGTGGGTGTGTATGCGAAAGCTGTTTGTCCTCTGCTATTTTTTGTGAGTATAGGTGTGTCTCTAACAATGCAAATGTGCGTTAGCGAGCCTGCTACCAATGAAAATGCGTACATGTGTGTCTGCGTGCCAGAGTATGCGTGCAAATGATCTGGTGTTTAGACGGCCTGGTGCTGAGCGAGGCCTTCAGGTTTAGCCACAGGCTGATCCCCAGGCATCCCACTGGTTGTTTACTGGTCGTGCCCAGCCTCAGTCAGCCTCGGCGAGACCACAGCCCTTTATCTCTGGGCCTGTGTTAGCACTAATCAACCCTCTCTCTCCTTCTATTTACCCCTTGATGACAGTACCTATCTTCAGCCTCCACCCCTCTCAGACTGATGCTGACCACAAAAGTCCCCCTGACCCAGGCCACATCCCAAGGTGAACAAGAGGACAAAGAGAGACATGGATACCTCCATCCCAGGTCCCCAGACCCCAAACTCAACCCTGTCTATTTTACTACAGATAGGCATAAACAGTTCCGGCCCTGTGCAGAAGCAGGGTAGGTAAACAAACACCGGCCAGTCTGGGGTGATATTTTGGTTGGTGGAGGGCTGGAGTGATGATTGCGTTCCAAGCGAAGGCTGGCTGGAGGGCAGCCTGGGGCGGCTCACTAACACCTCGAGCTAGGACTGTATCTTAACACCAACAAGCATCTGTCTATTCCATCACATAACAACATGTCACTCATTCAACACAGAATAATAAGATGAGAAGATTGTTTGTTGCGCACACAGTGCAATAAGGTGTACAGCCCTTAAAACTTCACAGAATAGCTGTCATGGGTCACACAATAGCTAAGAAGCAAGTTCTCAAAGGGAGGAAGGTTAAAAAAAGATGCATGCCGAACTGAAGGTTTACACTCCATAAAACAGAGCTACTAGCTGACCACCAGAGTGTCTGAGAAACTGTTAACACCCCATGAAATGCCTTAGCTGACTTTAGACTAGGACTTTCAAGGGACCCAGAGCACTCTTAAGCTCACTGGCACTCTCTTATATAGGAACATTTTACGTCTGCAGGCCACAAAAAATAAAAATCCCCAAATTTACCTCCCTTTTTAACTATTTTAACAGACGCGGGTGATTTCTAGACCAGAATAGACGATCCAAATGATGGGTGGTTACCTAAAAAGGTAGGTGGTAAACAAACTCACCAGTAACACCAAACATTCCCTGGATTTTGGCTGGAGGCTGGTGTTAATTCGCCACCATGGTGCCACCACTCCTAAGTGCACCTCTATCTGTCAGACACACCCCAACAGGCCAGTAGACTCGCTTGTCGCTCTGTATGCCAACATGCCTGTGTGCCCGTATGGAGGAAGGCATGGCATGGCCATAACCCTAACGAGTAATCCATCCTCGTGTTTGCGACTGCTGAGCCACCACTGAGGGCTCTAACTCATGATGGCATGCAAGCACTTTAAACCTTCATGAAATCAGTCTTATATTAAAAATGACATAAGCTGCCAATCTAATCAAGACTGACTTATTCTACAAAGAGTGAGCTGCAGAAGAGACTGATGACCTTATGGCCACAAACCAATAGTGAGAATGATTTTGTTTTTTTTAATAATAAAACAGATAGTGTCTAAACTCTTCAAGCTCAGAGGGGCTTCAACTTGGCGACCAGGAAGATGCAACCATCCACTAAAATACATATTTACACCTGAGAATAACACCAGAACAGGTGATTTGGGGAAATACTCTAATATCCGGGAGAGATAACCACATTTTCAGACCATAGGAATATCATGAGATTTGTAAAATAAATGATGTATTCAATTTCTAAAACCCTGTTCAGTACTGTTTTCTACTGTCACTCCTACCTAACTTGACTTCCTCTTTCCCACCAACATATCTCTGGTTTACTCTTTTCTCCAAATCTTCAGACACTCCACTGGATTTTGCCACAGTTTAAGCTCAGCTGCTCTGACATCTGATTTCATAGGCCTCGGGAGTGGGAGTTTGGCAGACTCTTAGCTGCCTACATCTCCCTCTCCTCTCTAATACAAGAAACCAATATCACTTTGACCGCTGGTGGAAAAAGGCATCAGACACCTTGCTCGAGGTAATGGATAGCTTCTGCTCTCTGATATAAACAACTGGGGAGCTGTGATCCTGCCAGGGCCAGTTCCAGTCTGGACAAGGGATCTGTGTGTGTTTGCTGCATGCCACCGCCGAGTTACTTTGCTCTTGTGGGGGACTCTCTAGCCAGTGGAAAAACTATATAAGCCCAGGAAGAAATAGGCCCAGAACACATTCATTTTTCTGTGACATCAGACTAGAAAAAAGTGTGTGTGTGTGTGTGTGTGTGTGTGTGTGTGTGTGTGTTTTCTTTTTCCGGCTGTCTGCCTGCTGTGACATGATTACAGGTGGTTCAAAATTGAGGCATATCTGAAATTAAATTTGTTCAGTTTTCATTACGTAAGATTGGTTGATAACACTTGTGTTTCTGTGTGTGTGTGTGTGAGTGAGTGGAGTGTCAACATTGCTGGTCAGGGTTGTCTCCCAGACTTTGAAGCTCCACAACCTTTGAAATTATTGAAGGGAAAATGAGGGAAGCAAGTTCTATACAAATATTTTCGCAAGAAAATATTTTCTTTGTATATGTGTGTGACTTATCTATGTAACTATGAGCAGTTCTTACTACAGAAAGTTAAATAAAGACATTTTAAAAGGCCTATTTTTCTTATGCACACTGTGTTTTATTAGTCTACTTTTATGATGCTTATAATATTCATTTTTGTGTTAATACTGTCGTAGAGGTGCTGATGTTTTAGCACTGAGGTCATAGGTGGTGTGATGCTAAGAGCATTATATTGAGAGGTGTTTCTGACATTCTGCCTCCCTCTTGTATTTCATTATCTCAACATAATGTAGTCCAGTACAACATCACTAAAATCGGAACATTATGAGCTTCATAAAGATATATCTTGTGGCACGGCTGTTATATTGGATCGCATTAGATTGTACATGTGTATTTAATAAAGTCGCCACTGAATGTATATTTATCAGTACTACTCATTAGTGATAAGCCTAAAATCTAGATTTTAGCATTTCTAAAAACATTTCTAAAATTATTATATTCAAAGTCCGTCTACATTTTTCTATGATAAAATAATAATTCTCATTTGTCAGAAAAACATATCAAAATCCCTAATTTCTACTCTGTGCGTGTGTGTATTTGTGTGTATATGTATGTGTGTTCATTTGTTCTCGCAGTATCCGTGGTGATAGGATAGTCTTTCTGCTAGATTGACCCTCGCAGGGTCGCAGGGCACCATCAATTATGTCAGCCAGTAAAATGGGCTTTGCTACACACAGCAGATTATATGGAGTGTAAAACATTAGAAAAATGTGTCTGAAACATCAGAGTAACATGTTTCAAGTGACAATGGGCAGAGACACTCCCAAAAAGGGAAGACCCCTGACAAGTGATTTTGTTTGAAGGCATTGTAACACACTCAAGTGGGCAGGGATGCTTTCTATGGCCCCAACGGCAGTCCATCTTCTGGGCAGAATACAAGCAGGATGGAGGGACATATGCTTTCCACAGGGTCAAATGAAGCAGAAGTCACAGGTCTTTGTTGTGCTCCCTTTTGGTTATTGAGAAGAAAAGGCAAAGCTGTTCTTGAGTTGGAGTCCAGCAGGACCACAAATATCACATAAAAATTCACCGGCCTGTTTCTGGAGAGACTTTTGTCTCCGTCTCGTGATAAGGAGTGTGGATCCAGTTGGCCTTAATGGCTTAACCACATAGTTCTTAGCATGAATGAGCTCTCCAGCAGGCTGGGACAAGGGACACACAAACCCACACACTCCTCCCTGGCCTGGCAAGAATGCATCATCCATCCATCACAAGAAAGCATTGAGAGGTGCTTTGACTAATTCAGGACAATGAAGACAGAGCTGGACAGAGATGTCTGCGATGAGCGTGACACTCAAGCACCTTCTGCTCTGTTAAAACCCCCTTACTCTCTTTCAGTATATGAAAGCTGAGTCTAGATTTTAGCTAGATAGCAGATTGTGATCAGCAACCCACTCTCCTGCCAGTAAAAAGCTTTTTGCTGACTGGGGCCAAAGCCAGCCTTTCTAAGACCCGGAGTTACAGTGTAACACACACTGCACCATACTTCGGGTCTTCAAAAATGCTAAACCAATAAAAAGATTTTCCATCCATCTAGACACGCTTGCAGAGAGGAATTCTGTTTTAGACGGGGAAACATGCCTGCAGGGGCTGAAATGTGCTGCTAACAAAGTTTTGATTGACTACAACAAGTCTGAAGTGCAGTGATTCCTCAATTTTTGAATCTGGCTGAAAACCATGGAGCTGCTGTAGCGAGACAGAACAGGCCCTCTTATATTTCTGACATAAAATGTGAATATCCTATAGAGGTAGAGTGAAAAGGAATTAAGTCTAAAGTAGAATAGATTAGGATCTCATAAATTTCAGGTTCCCTACCATAAAAACAATGTTTACTTTATCAAAGGCCTGTATGTGTTCTGCATTATTCTACCTCAATCCTACTATTGATCAGTTAAAGCACTATACATGATGTAACAAAGTAACAGTAGTGTTTTCCTACAGCTCAGTTGTGATTAGACTGGCAGCCTTGTTGCATTCAATATTTCTCTCCACGCAGCTGTACAGTAATAGACAATGGAACACACCACTGGAATATGCACACACATACCCTATAAGCTATGCTGTCTATTTCAATCTGGCAAAGAACTCCACTGTGGAGTATATTGATATAATCTAATTCATTTAAGGGAATTAAAAGTGAATAAGATACACTTTGGATTGAGTTGTATCATGTACCTAATTATTGCAATGAATCAAAAATCCATATTACATTGTATCGTGACATCAAAAAGCAGTTAAGTTCAAACTTCTTTGCATGACGTTTATGTTTTGCTGATCGTTTGTATTCTGGGTTTAATCTTCCCACAAAATAGCCCCTAATCGTAAAAGCTGTTCAGCTGCCAACTCTGACCGTAAGTGTTGTGGGCTGAAACTTTTGATCAGCATTCGAACAAAGGCCCCGAGGACTTTTCAATCAATCTGTACTTTCAAATGCATTACCATACTAAAAAAGATTGATTACCTAATTTCAAATGACAGTAGTGAAATGTACAAAAAACCACTGGCTGAGGGGATGAAAGCAAAATATATATATAAAAATCTAATGTGTACATTCTCTGGTAGATAATGTGTTATGCGTGTATGTGTATGTGTGATTGCTCCCCACCAAGGGAGGCTGATGAGAGCAGCTAAAGGGTGTTTATGAGACTGTTAGCCAGGAGAGGATGCCGCCTCGCAGCTCTCGCCCAAATAAAAGAGCCATTTATTACATCCAACATGACCCTCTCATTACACACAAATAGGAATTAATGAGCGCTATATCGGGCGCTCCCAGCGGAGCGGGAGGGGCCTGCTAAAGGACTAGCGTTAATTACATTGTCCTACATCTCACCCATTTAACACCACCCATCAGAGCGCTCTATCTGCATGGGAAGGGTAGGAGGGTGGAAGCGATTCACTACCTGGGAGGATGATCGCTCTGAGCTTCATAGGTGTGGTACAGGTAACATTTGCTAGATATTTGTGATAACTAAAGTTAAAGTTGCTCCTGTCTTTCTGTTTGCTACCGCATATATGTGAATAAACAATTTCTATTTGATACTGGAGGTGTGTACTTTCCAATTAAATTGCTCTAAATAAATATAAAAAATAGTATGTCATGGAGGGGTTTCCTTGTGTTGTGACTGTCTGTGTTTTATTTCCGTCCCTTTAGTCAGTTTTGTCTATCATTCCCGGCTGGTTATGAAAATATTTTTTCTTTATTGATCAGATGTAAGATGCAGCAACACAAGTACACAAGTGCAGTACACAAGGCAGTCATGTACGTGAGTGATCAGTTAGTTACTTTCCAAACAGTCAATTAGATCTTGCACATCAGCTTCTTACAATAACTACAGTGGTTCTGCATGCAGCAAGTAATGCAATGGATATTACAGTGAACAGTTTTATCAGTAATTAAAAAACTTAAGTAAAATAATTTTGCCAATGTTTCTTGTCTAACTTTATTGTAAAGGTGTGGCTACCAGCGCGGGGTTTTCAGCAGTGAAAAAACATAACTAGTAGGATTGATGGTCAAAACTACAAAAACAGACAGACAGGTTGTAAAAAAAGGGGGATTTTCCATGGAAGAAAATCTGCTTTACCAAAAAACACACATCTAAGGTTTGATCTCTGTTGGGTTATCCTCTTCATACTGTACATGCCATGTTTCGAAAGGTGAACAGACAAAAATAAATAAATAAAACATGGAACTTCCCAGAATGCTCCCAGGACTTGTACTTCCTCCTGACTGGGCTCACATCCCCTTGTTTACATCCTCAGCTTTTCATTTCTTTCTGGTTTGCTTTCTCTCGCTCGCTCTGATTCCAACTTAAATCTTTACCGTTATCTCTCTATTCCCTTCACATCTGAAAACGCCACAAGCTCCCCTCCTTCCCTCCCTTAGTTTTTACGTTGTTCCACCTCCCTGTATTTTTGTTGTTAACTTTGAGGTTTTTTAGCTCACCTGTGTGTAATACTGCCAGGAAATTGGTGGCGTCATTTTCTCTGTTAGATCCTTAAGAAGTTATGTTCTATCTTTGTCTGTGATTAAGTTTTGGGGTGGGATTTTTTGCTCACTTTGAGGATCTATAGTTGAAGTGGGCTGTATTTATGTTCATTAACCAGTTTTAATTTATTGTTTCACTGTGTGTGGGCGACATGAAGCCAGATTGTGACTGCGATTAGGGACTGTACAAATAAATGTGAAATTAATTTGAGTTGACATGCAGATAAACAATAATAAGGAAATCAACTATAAGACTTTATGAGGATCCAGATGATTCAGATTCAAGTGATTTTAATAGAAGAGTTTCTGAGTATGAGGGCTCTATTTTGGTTCCCTACGGCTTATAGCGCTCAACACCATGTCTCAATGTGTGCATTGCTATTTGTGAACATGAGAAACATTGAACAAGTGAAAGACATACTCTGGCCATGTATTTAATAAGCAATAAGACTAATATTGTACTAAAACTACAGAAACTGAACAAGGTTCAAGTTGTTTTCTTTGCTTATAGTGACAAATCAATGTGTTTTCTTGTGTCTGTGGTAATTTATTTTACTCCATCACTTTGACACGACTGCCTGCGAGAGTAAACAATTACACCTGGATCAAAGTGCTGGAATAATTATATATCAAGCGCTGGTTAGCGGTGATGTCTCTAGTCAGCTATAAGAGGGGTGGGCTTTGCTATGAGATGCTCTGAAATCTCTCTTTCATCTTTTTATACTTTCTCCCCCATCTAGGCACTTTTCAACAAACACACACACACACACGCACACACACACACACACACACACACACACATACACATACACATACACATACACATACACAAACACAAACACACATTCTCCTTCCTTGCATCTCTCTCGCTCTCTGTTGGTATGACACAGGAAAAAGCTGGGCCCTGCAGCCAACCCCGCCGTCCGCACTGAATGCGATTAAGCTGAGCAGTGATTAATCTGGGCTGCCCCATAATTCCTCTTTACCACTTTAATGGATGTTATCTCCCCTCCTCTGAAGGCTTATCTTGCTGATCAAGGCCAAGGATGAGGAGAGGGAGAGGAGGGGCTGGCTATGGGTAGGGTGGGGAGAAATCAAACCAAATCCAGACAGAGGTAAGTAAATGACTAAGTAAGTAAATAAGTAAATAAATAAATGTGGGGATTGAGGAAGCTGCTAAGCGGATAAAGCAGATCAGTCTCTGTAAAATGCTCATTTGTTTTCTAAGAAGGCGAGACAAGCCGCCTTCAAAGCCTGCTGATACAGTAAAAACACTGTCAACATCACAATTCACAGACAAACAAACTAAATTATCCAAACCGCTGTCAATAAAATTCCCTACCCCCTCATCCTAAAGATGAGGTGTACTCCATACTGTAGCTGACAGCCAAAGATACAAAGACAAAGAATTTGGGCATTTTTCGATGAGCTAATTTTCTTTCACAAATGGCAAAGACGTAAAACAAAGGCATCGTTTTATTTGCGTATTTTACGCTGTGACATAAAGTCAATGATGAAGTTCCTCTTAATTCATTCATTCATTCCGAATTCAGTCACCCACAGCCCCAAAACAAGTTTGCTCGGCTCTGAGTCTATTGTCGGAATGAAAGCATAACAACTCTCACCACTGCAGCTTTCGGGACACTCAGCTACATCCTCTCTTTGAGAAATTATTACACACATAGATGAAGAATCGTTTTAATCATTTGAAATGAGAAAGTGCTCCACGAGGAATTGTCCTAAACAGAAAAGATGAGCCGGTGTCAGGTTTTGTTCGCTGACAGACAGTAATACATAGTAAAACACCATGAACTCTGACAGCAAGAGCAACTATGATTGGCAGCTGTGTGAGTATGTCCCTGTGTGCACATGTGAATAGGCCATTATGTACCATTCAAACAATAACTGAATATTGTAGTAATGCAGTAGCTTCAAAATAAATCTGTGAAACGAGACTGAAAAAAAGGACTACTACTATAAGAGTCTTGACATCAGAGTTTTTAACTTTCCTAAATGGACACCACTGTACATGCAAGTAAGGGTGAGTCTGTCCCAGTGTTTTCGTCCTGCCATGTCTGTGTCCGTGTATTCAAATGACGCCAGCTAAGAAGTGACAGGGTTAAATCTGTTCGTCGCTCTTTTTTCTTTTCCCCCCCCAACCTCGGCTTACAGCGATGTTGCAGTGAGATTCTGTCATAGACAAACCTCTGTGGGATTCCATTCACTGCAAGTGTACATCTTTAGGTACAAAGCTGCGGGCTGCATTGGCTCCAGGTAACATAAACGCTCCCTTCAAGCCACAGCGTATCTGCCCATGAAAATTCTCTAAAGGGGTTTAAGCATTTACGCAGAACACTATCAGGCACTGCCGAAAATTCAGCTTACCCTGTTGAATAGGGACTTCAAAGAGAATTGCAAATACCTTTGCACCGCTACATTTTCTCCCTTCTCTCTTTCCCGCTCCCCTCTCTCTCTCTCTCTCTCTCTCTCTCTCGTTGCCTGTCTCTTCCTGCTTCTTTTCATTTTATATTTCCAAACACAAGCTGCTGCGTGATGTAAAATGTATTATCAGCCATATATTTCCTCTTTAAATGAATAATAACAATAATCTTGGAGTAATTTCTTTTTTATGCAGCTCCGTCTAAATAGGGCAAAGCAAGCAAGCTAATATAGAGCCACGGGTAAACAGGGCCGTGCAATAATGAACGCATGGATTAGGCCTCTAGTCTATGTTGTGCGATAAGGAAAAACAGCTGCTACTATCCAGGTAACAGCACGTATTGACTGTCAATGACGGATAAACTACTGTGCACCTGCACATTTACTACTTTCATTCACACTGGGCACACACACAAAGACACATTACAAATCCCAATTCCTTAAGAAAGAAAAAAATCCTTAGAATCTGGAACCAATTCAGAAAACACTTCAGTCTTAGGCAATCAAGAACTTTTTCCCCCAATAACACTTAATCATATCTTCTTACCACCACAAACAGCATTTAAGTTATGGCAAAGAAATGTTCTCTGATTTGTTTACTGATAACAATTTTACTACATTTGACCACATATGCAACGACAATATTCCCAGGTCACACTTTTTTACAAGTCAAGAGTTTTGCTAAAAAGGATTTTACATCTTTAGATCTCAACCTGTATGGGAAGGTCCTAATCTCCAGGGTATATACAGCAAGCAAGCACATTAAGCCCCTTACTAGGGTTGACAACAAAGCATCAAGGAATGAAAACAATGGGGAAGAACTATTAGTCTCATTCTTCTCAACCAGAGAATGAGAAAGATGAGGACTTGGGTTTCGGAAATGGTTTCATACAACTTGATCCCATTTTATAAGATATGTAAAAACTGTAAAAAATGGAAAACAATATGATGCATAAACACAATGTGATTTAATGTAAGAGATAATAAATGGCTTCATAATGAGCAATATAAATGGTCTTTAAACAGTTTACTGCTTAGTTCACAGGTCTAATTAATCTGGGTTCCATGAGTGCACATAAAGTGGGTATAAAACTCTGCAAGTAAAATGGCGAGCGAGAAAGAGAAAAATGACTGCTGGTAAACATCTGCAACATGATTCAGCTGTGGCCTCTAGCTTTCCAAATGTGCTGCCTTTTTCCCTCAGCCGGACCGGCAACAGTGAGCTCTCCAAATAATACATTACAAAAAATTGCTCCCTGAAAATTATTTACAGTGAAACGCACAACAGAAACCATAACATTTATAATGTTTTACAAAGCCATCAAATAAGTGGAGAGGGGATTAATTGCCCCGGCCCGACCTTAAAATAATTATTGTGAGCGGTGCAACTCTAAACTCCAATGAAATTGATACACTTTGATAATTAGATTCTTGGCACTGACCCGCTGAAGTCAATAAAGGTTATTAAGGCCAATTGCTGTCTAAACGCATTACGGGCAGGGTAAACTGTCCGTCGGAGGCCCCTGCTACTCCAGTGCCAATATGATAATCCATTCTCCGTCCTGGGGGTTTCTTCCCTAGCGCCTGTGTCTCCACTCTGCCATACAAAACCAGATTGGATTCGCTTAACCTTTCCAGGACTTTGATCAAATGAGCTCACACAGCAATAACATTTACATTGACCCCCCCACCATCACCACCCGCCCTTCCTCCCCAACACACACAACCCCTCTCTCTCTCTCTCTCTCTCTCTCTCTCTCTCTCTCTCTCTCTCTCTCTC
>JAVQJD010035246.1:0-18550 GCA_036023655.1 Nannoperca australis
GAGAGAGAGAGAGAGAGAGAGAGAGAGAGAGAGGATTAAGATTTAAGGAGGGCAGGACGCGAACGCGAGAGAGAGAGAGAGGAGATACAGTGACAGACGGGGGAGGACAGACAGAGAGAGAGAGGGAGAGGGAGAACACCGGAAGGATGGAGAGAGTTCATATTCAAGCTGGCAGACGGCTGTGACCGCTGTTGATTGATCGTGGGAAAGAAAAATGTACAATCTGCTCCATCTATCATCAAAGTACTCATTTTACTATGTACATTTCCTACACACACACAAACACACATACACACACACACACACACACACACACACACACACACACACACACACACTAAATATGGAGCTGGATGTGTGACTGTTGGGAGTACAGACGGCCCATTCATCACCACTTCATGTGTATGTGTTTCCCCACGTCGGGCCTGCACTCAGAAAAACACCAAAAGTAAAACTTTGTGGTTTCACTTGTTTTCTAACCATTACATTTTGGATTAGACAAAGCTTGTTTGAACTGGGGAGAGAGACCAAATTAAATCCCAAATCTCCCTCAAATCTCAAATCATCATATCGTGTTTCTAAAACACTTGAGCAGGGGAAAATCATGCATCCCGTAACGTCACATGACATGTATATACCTGCAGACTTGAAGTAGAAATGATGCCCGTTGTGTTTTTCTTCCAAGAGAAGTTTGAGATCAGTTGATACACGTACTATGAGTCTTCCCACCTCAGCTGCAACAGTCGTCTCCTTGTTTTCAGGAAGTCCTGAATGAGGCTTACTGTATGTCTGTTTTCACACTTGCATGATTTGTTTAGAATTTCTTTCCCAAAGCTACAAGAAGCAGGGGGGAAAATATTTCCACGGTTGTAAGTGCCCTCTGTATTCTGCTGTTCTGGTAATGATTTAGCCACTGAAAGCACATAACAACAAATGAAAAGACAGCTATCTGTTGTCTGTGCAGGACTGATAAGGAAGCCACATCAGATTTACATTATTTACAGAAATCCGACCCAACTGAACTTTTTTATTGGACTGATGGGACACCTGGTGAGATGTGTGTGTGGTTTTCCTTTTAATTAAAATGTGGCAATAATTAATGCGTAACCTATTTAGTGCACTCAATGTCAGACTAATTAAATGATTATGACACAAAACATGCCTTTGTGTATTAGAAGCCTTTTATTTTCTTATTAAAAGACGGTAGGCTTTAAACACTAGTGCTGGCAATATTTCATATTTTTCCAACTATGAACAGATCCCATGAAAAGCACGAAACCAACAACGAATTGACGAAATAGTACTGTCGGTAGATGCAAAACCTTATATAGCTTGTTCCTCTGTGCCATAGAGCTCCCCATTGTGGTCCTAAAACTATTAAAAACACATCTATGAGTCACACTGGGTAATATGTTCATTCATTAATCTTGAACGAGATTTATAATCTTGTGGATCAGGAGGTAAAGCGGGTCGTCCATTAATCCAAGGTTGACGGTTCCCCGGCTCCTCCTGTCCACATGTCGAAGTGTCCTTGGGCAAGACACTGAACTCTAGGTTGCTCCAAATGGAGGGCCTTTCATGGCAGCTTTAATCCCACATACACCATCATGCTGCCATAAATATTAAATTTTGCACTGAATGTGTATTAATCCACTGCTGAAAATAGTTCCCTACAAATGCACTGGTTACTCCTTTTTGATTAATGTTTGCTACAAACGTTTAGTAAGAACAAATAGGCTCGGGGCTGAGCGCCACAGACAGGCTGACGAAGTCGGAAAGTGTTGAGAGACGGACTAACACATAGTTGGTTTTAGTCTTTTAATGGGATTTGTTGCCAATAAGACAAATAAGGAATATAGCCAATCTTGTATATTTGACTCCACTTTCTTCTCGATATGTTCTCCTTAATGTCAGAGTATTTTATGCAACATGTAGACTTTTCAAGACATCTAGACCAACCGTGGTCTACCTGGAAAAAGGTCTGTTATTACAGAAACACCCTTTAGGACTTTAATCTGAAAACGCATCAGGTTATAAAATATAACCTGATGCGCTTTCAGATTATATTTTGGGTATTTCTGATTACACGGTGAGTAAAAAATACACTTTAAAAGTTGTAATCATGTGCCATGAGGGAAGTCCTCCATTCCTACTTTATCTCGGAGTTTTCTACTTCACCTCTCGTGACCATAACGATTGTTTCTTTCAAGTAAACAAAACCCAGCATCACTCTCTCCTCACGTCTACACCTCTCCATCCCACTCTTCAATCTCCCCTCCTCCCATCACTCCTCCTCTGTCACACACAATGTACTGAAAGTCAGCAATCTCCTCTTTGACAAACAAATCCAATATCTCCTTCCAAACAATCTGACTTTTTCTTAATGAACCAACGAACATCAACATCATTCTCCCCTCCTTCTTTCCCTTCACCTCTCCTCCTCTCTTTCTCTCTCTGTTCCCATCCCTCCCGTTCCCATTCGGCCATAAACACAAAACAATCCGTTCATATCCTGCGCTGGCGTGAGAAAACCACAAGAAAAATGACAAGCGTTCCCG
Source organism: Nannoperca australis (assembly GCA_036023655.1). Classification (NCBI taxonomy): domain Eukaryota; kingdom Metazoa; phylum Chordata; class Actinopteri; order Centrarchiformes; family Percichthyidae; genus Nannoperca; species Nannoperca australis. The sequence continues at coordinate 2,559 of JAVQJD010035246.1, forward strand.
AAAAGAGCCAGAGAAATGGTGTGAAAGTGAGAGTGGGGCAGAGGTCGCGAAGGGGAGAAAGTGGGGCAGGAAGGAAGGAGGGTGAGAGCGAGTGAATGAGAGACAGAGAGCGCGAGGAAAGGAAAGGAGGAAGCAGGTGTTTTTGAATAAACAAATCATGTGAACCGAGTCAGGTGTAGCATTCGGAGAAGAGGAAAGAACTGTGACAGATGGAGCAGATTTAAAATATTAACATCAATATTTTATTATTGATAAGCGTCTGGTTGTAGGTTTCATGCCAACACTAGCTGAAGGCTGCGGGACCATTTCTGTCTCTGCAGAATCAAGAATCAAGACCTCGTTCAGGTGACTGACACAACAATTCAATCGAACACAATCGATTTGTGATGCTGTTAAAGGTTTGTTTGCATCAGCAAAAGGAACAGGACACATAATAGACATTATTTTGATTATATTAGACGGCAAATCCACTTTCAGAGGACATTTTTGTTCTAATTTACGGTTATGGTGTATCCATTCCCCAAGTCACCTAATTACAGCTTGTCAATTATGAGGATTTTATGCTTTTGTTTTTGTCATGATAAATTTAATATCTTTGGTTATTTTTCACAAGTTAATGACATTTAATAGATCGAATGATTACTTGATAAATCCAGAAAATAATAATAATATTTACTGATAATGTAACCAATTTAAATCAATTTCTGGTGATGTGCGTAAAAGGAAGGCAGTAAAAAACATCAGTTCAAGTTCATGGAGGGAGCAAACATTTAACAGGCACTGTAAATGTTGGGCGAACAGCTTTCTACTTAACACAGAACGTCCTGCAGACATTTGTGAAACCTAGTGACCTAAACACTGCTAAGATAATAGCAAATTTAAAAAAAAAGGTACCAGCTTGCGCTACCTGTTTAACTTCAGCCAACATTTGTGCTCTGAAAGGACTGTAGAAGGAAGAAGGAAGAAGGAAGGGGCAGAGGAAGAAAGAGAGAGACGTGAGGAGAGACAGGAGTGAGTCATTGTACTTGCCAGCAGCAAGAGACGGTGAGAACATCAATCACACAACACAGCGTGCACACACACACACACAAAGAGCGCGCGCACACACACACTTACAAACTAAAGCAAATGCTGACACAATGTACAGACGCTGCAGAGCCAAGGTCATCATTAACAAAGTGCAGAGCTGAGTGAAATACTGAGTGATACATGGCGGTGTGTGGCTCAGCTGATAACAAACTACTAATCAAATCAATACAAAGAGAGTAATAGAAAAAAATGAAAAATCTAAAAACAAATGTACCTGGAACGAATGTAGCTTCAAGCTGTTTGTTTTATTTTGATTTTTTAACATACATTTAGAAATAGGAACTAAACCCAGTTTTTTAACTGATTGTTTAAAGTTGCTTTTTCCAATGTTCATTGTTTTATATTTCATGTTTTGGATGTTATTTACTTTTATTCATTAGTTTAAATGTAAAAGAAAACACACAAAAAACATTGGTTTGAAAGGTGCTATATAATTAAAGTTATCAATAATGTGTGTGTGGACCCGCAACGATTATATATGTCATTCTTTAGAGGGCACAGAGGATGGGCTTCACTTTGCACATACGAGGACAAACACACACACGCACCTGCTTTAAATTGAGCAGAAACTGGTTTTAGAGTAATCCATTCAGCTCATTTAACGCAAAACAGGGTGGTTGTTATCCAATAAATGTGTCTGTGTGTGTGAGTGCTTCTATTCATAGAGGTAAAAAATAAAACCCCGACCAGCCGTCCTCTCTGCGTAAAAAGGTGGCATTAAAATTGCATGAAGCCTGCCTGCATGTATGCGCACACACACACACACACACACACACACACACACACACACACACACACACCTGCTTCCAGTCAGCAGTTATGTAACAGCTCTGCAGTAAATTGGGCTGTTTAGAGATGCTGATTCTGATTTAAAAAATGCCCAAATGTACTTATTCAGTTGCATTTCAATGCCTCTACCGTCGGCCGATTACATTAATACACTGCCATATGTGACTGACAGGAGGGAGGCGTGGCTCTGACTGCGACTGACCTATCACACGCAGGAAGCTCCAACCAGCAACACTGGCTGTCCTTTCGCTTCCAAAGAAGCAATCAATAAAGCCAATCAGTCAGTAACCACAGTTACACAGTAACTTATGTAACCACAGATACAGTGGGTCACGTTATAATGGAGGGTTCAGGTGTCGATTCAAAATGTTTGTTTGGTTACACATGAGATGAGGATTAAAGAGGTTTCCCTTCAACTCATAATGAAAAAAAAAAATATATATATATATATATATATATATATAAAGCTTCAGTCCACTACTTTACTTTTCACTAAGGAAATAAATCTTTTGTACTCAAATTACTCCCCGCGTCATCCTTTCAGCTGGACATATGACTGTGTAAGATCAGTCTGTCAGTATGCGTCCATCCTTTCTTTCAGTTATATACTGTTAAAGCCAACGAGCATCTGTGAGAGACAGCAGATGCTTTGCTACTCCCCTTCTTAAATACACATAAAATAACCCTGAGGCCTGCCATTACTGCTCCTCTCACTGGCTGCTGTTAGGCCCGTTGTGTGTGTGTGTGTGTGTGTGTGACTGCCGTGCTGTTAGCATTTATAGATTTTTAGTCAGTTTGACTGACTAGTGTACCACAGTGGAAATAATTACATGGAAACAGTAATTATTCATATACAGTGTATTTTAATAGACATTACAATCCATTTAGACCTAATTTTGTGTCTATTAAAAATATTCTTTGTTCTCACTAATATATGCTTTGCACTATATTTTTGAACTATTATTGCAGACATTTAGTAATAATATACTATTAATGGAAGCTTTTTATCATTGATGTAAATGTACGTGCTCTAATTTGAAAGTCTGAGGAGCAGGGTGTGGTTATGATTTATCATTTCATAATGTGTGTGTTGAGAAACTGCTTCGGATGATGAGAATTATTTGATTCAGCAGTAGAGTTATGACCCATAAGCTTTGTGCCGGGATCACTGTGAAGCTCAGAGGAAACCAGCTGGGATGTTTCCGGACGAGGTGTGGTTTCAGTGTTAAAGCTGTGTAGATGTCGTGTTTACATCTGATCCATTTCCATATGGAGGCCTCGTGAATCTTATTAAACAAAACATCTGCAATGGGAACTCAATAGCCCAAATTGCCAACCTGCACCTGCACACTCACAGGTGATTACAAAGGGAAACATCTGACTTATTACAACAGCACATGGAAACTCAACCTGCATGTTTGTAGTGTGAAACAATTAAATTTACGCATATTTTATTACAACTATTGATCATTTTAATCATGTAATAGTTTCTGGATTCAAAATGTTAAAATGACTATTACTTTATACTGAAATATGACACGTTTATACATAAAATATTTAACTAAATAATCTTATAGAACACATAACATTAGTATTCACATAGTCTCACTTTAAAGCATATGTTAGTTTGCTATTTTTTGGCACCAGATTAGTTTGCTAGTTTTGTTTCATATAAGTATAGACTAAAAACTGTGTCTTTGCTGCTGGTGAACGTGCACATGTTTAGCAGTGTTAGGACATTTTACCGTTGCCTGGGTGATTTTTTTAAGGAGCATTTGTTATCATATTCTGACATTTTAGAGAGTAAAATCAGTCCCATCTCTCCTCAGCAACAAGTCCTCCAAATTAAAGGACAAAACATGTTTGTCTACGCCGCAGAAGCGTTTTCTGATCAGGCAGGACAACTCTTCGGGGTCTGAATGTTAAATGTGTTATAATATTCTATGTGAATGCATGATTTTCTCATTTTACTTTTTGTATTTATATGATTTGTGTTTACGTGCTTCATATTTCATTCTGTGCCACTGCTGCACAATCAGTTGCCCTCAGGGGACTAATAGAGATAATGACTGATAAATGATTTATCAAAACAATAATATAACAGCATCATAATGAAAGTAATTGTTAGTTGGAGCCCCCCGTTTAAAGAATTTGCTTTCCCTGATGTTTCTTTGTCCCTCGCCATCACCTGAGAGCTCGGTGGTGGGTTGTTGGGGGGGGGGGCGGGGGGGTAGGCTGGGAGCAATGCGCTGACAAACAATTACACACTTTCAATTTTGCATTCCTCACATATCCGACACTAATAGCTCACGCATACCTACATAGCTCATCGCCCGTTGCATGGAACGCTCATAACATGGCTTTGTCTTAAAGACTAAAAGTGTTTGCTGACTCTGCATTTACTTAACATCACAAACACACATGAATGTAACCTGTGCCACAGTTTTGATTATGGTGCAACGTTTGTCTCGTCTTTCAGACCAATAACCAAAGCCTGCAACCCTGGTGACGTTAGCAAATAACCCTCTCAAAACCCCCTTTGTGTCTCTGTGTATGTACAGCGATAACATTAATAAATGAACAAAGTTACTGCAGCGATTATATAAAGAGCTATGAATAGGAAAGCCTTAAATAACAGACTAGACTAGTGTGTTTGTCTCTCACTCTCCCTCTCTGTCTCCGCGGAGACACAGGCAGAAGTGCTAAAAGATAACGGAGGACTGAAGATTGTGGTTAAAAGGCCTTGCAGGCTGGCAAGAATACAATTCACACTGTCAGTGGCTCCTAGCTCTCACTTTTTCTCACTTATCTCTATATAGATGTTTTTACTCTTTCACACATACTGTATTTTATCTGCCCCTTGATATATCCTCGTATCTTGCAGCTACTTCAGACACATTTTATCCATCCATCCATCCACCTACTCTGTCCTCCACCTACTCTGTCCTATGAATGACTGGGTCAGATTATGGTGATTAGTCACTGTGTGACATCAAGCCAGTCTTTTATATAACCCTGCATTACTCTGTCTGCAAGGTCATCTGCTAGATTAAACCAGCTAACATGACAGGATCACTCAGGGGATTAGGTTACCTGGCATGCGGGCATGAACAATGCAAGATCAAGCTGATTTGCTGTGCAATAAATAGCATGCGACATGTTGAATGCTGCATGAGTTAGCATGTAGCTAAAATCTGTAAAGTGAGAAAGTCAACTGAGTCGTCGGTGTTTGATTACATTGACACTTGAGCATTTAAAAACACTTAGATTTGGCAGCTAACATTGGTAAGATGCTACAGAACAAAATAAAATTAGCTACAGCATTACGCATATGACAAAACCGGATTTTGAAAAGCCTGTTGTGAAGCCAGCAGAGTGACGCTGGTCCACTGTGCTGCATGCTACCATCTAGTTAACAAGATTCACATGAAACCAGAGCAGTTTAAATTGCAGACAATGACCTAAAAAAGCTCCTGCTGGGTTTCTGGTGGATCAAATACACAACAGGCACTTTTGTTTACTTCAGAGCTTCCTGCATCGTTTTATTGTAAAGTTGGTAAGCATGGTGTGAATTAAGGCCACCTCTGCTAACATTATAAGTATTAATACACTTTTATAAAATAAAACATTTGAATTCAGGAAAAGAACGTTTTTCACATGTCAAAAGCCACATATTTAATTAGTGGGATCAGGATCATTCGATCTTGGCATGCAAATATTGCGGCTGCGTGCTTTGTCAAACAGTGGAAGGTTTAGCCAAAGAAAATCGAACAAAGTAAAGGTCAAGACAATAGTACAGTGTAAGCTGAGGCTTTCAGCTGCAGAACCTCAATGAACAGAAGGACATTTCCTGTTGGATTGTGGTAATCTCCTTTAGTAAAGCCAACAAGGCCTCCAAAGAAAGATAACAATGTCGCAGAGCTGCCAGCCCTGGACCGTTTTGGGTACCACAAAATACTAGCTAGTTAGTCAAACAAGCAAATAAACAGATTAAGAATAAACAAGACTTATGCTGAAAGCCTTCACCTTCACCCTCAGACTGCGCTGTCCTGATACCCAACCAGACTTATGTGGTCAGAAGGGACATCTTGGAGATCTGCACTCTTAAGCAGGGATAAACAAATGCAGCAGGCCAAATAAGTCATTCATGTCTCAAACTATTTAAAATGACATCCACTGAAAAAAAGTCATATTTCTAAAAGTATTTTTTGTCTTATATTGATGGCTTAAAGTCTTTTTTCTTCAAACAAGTGGAACAAAATGACTTTTGTAAGCCTTCACCTTACTCATTATCTCCTCATTCATTTTATTCTGAAGTACTGCCTGGTGTCTGCAGGTATTTGACTCCCACAAATGGCTGTTGTGTCCAATAAGATCCCTAATCTGAGAACAGTGAATGTCCCAATAAACTATAGCCTTCTTCTTTTGGTTTTGCAGATAATTCCTCTGTTCCTGCTGTGCAACATTAATGTATTATGCAAAGATAAAAGATATTTTTGTCAGTTTGTTGACAACTTTTTTCCATCTGATTTGTCTTCAGTGAGCGTCATGATGCTTTAACAGATTACCACGTGTCACTTTAAGCTCAGCTCTGAGAAAGCTTGTGGTTGTGTAATACGCCACATCAACAACAACACACCGTCTGCACTCATCACCTCCTCTCCTCCTCCTTGTTCCAATCTCTCGCTCTCCTTTAAAGAGCTCTTCTTTTCCGCCTCCCTCTCTTTTCACTCCTTATGATCCCTCTCTCAATCCCTTCCTTATCATGACTCCATCGCTCTCTCACTATAAGTGATTAGGTGAGGCTCTTACTCAGGACAACTTTCATATCTGGAGGAGTGGCAGAATAAATCAAAGCCACTGCACAATAAGTACAATCCTGACCAAAATGCCCCTGTGCTACCTGTGTGGCAGCTGAAGCTGAGAACAGACCTTAAAAGGCCCTGAAAGCATATTTACTCAATCAGCTTGTCATTATGAGTGACTGCTTCCTACATGAAAAGACTCTTTTCTGGCCAAGTTAGCTCAGTTTTGGTGCATTCTTTATTTTACATGACATATTTTTATATTATTTATCCCACTGGTTTGAAGTGGGCAGGGCTAAGTCTCTGTGTGTCTCTGCCTTCAGGGGAAAAGCCTGTGTCCTAGTATGAGTGACTGCTGCCAGGAGCTCAGAGACAGAACAGAAAAGGGCTCTGCATGCTCTCCGCATAAGACCTTGTAAGGTAGAAGAGTCTTATCCTTTCTCTGGGTTGTGTAAATATGGGCTCCTTGACCAAATGATGTCTGCTACACACACACACACACACACACACACACACACACACACACACACACACACACACTCTCTCTCTCTCTTTCTCTGACCCCGGTGTTGTGGGGGTTACGCACACAATGGTTTCACTCAGGGCGAGCCAACCAGCCAGCTTACCAGCTATCCAGCTAATTCCAGTAGCTACAGTCAGTCTCCAGCGTGCACCAAGCATTAACCACATGAAGGGGGGTCGATATTTGTTATCCCAAATCTTGGACCTCTGCCCACAGAGTTGGAGGGGGGGTTGTTTTCAACTCACTATGCGTGTTTGAATGTTAGCAGGCTGAAAACATAAATGAATCTGCACAAAACCAACCTTTGTGGCCATGACTGGGTGAAGAGGTGGGAGGAAACCAGTGGGTGTGGTTTTTTAAAACATTTAACCTAACTAAATGGATCCACGCAACAAAAGACAACCCAGTGAGCTGATCATGGATGCATTACAAGAACTAGAAAGTGGCACAAAGTCATTCCAAAGTTGCTCAGGATAGAAAGTAAAATCTTTCCAAAATGCCTCAGGGAACAGACCTTAAGATTAACTTAAACCTGCTCTAATCTATATTTCTATATTAACAATGGATCAAATGACTAGCTGAGTGGCTCAGTGATCCCACGACTCTGCAGTTCCCCCCAGCTGGTTTTAGCAAATGAAAAAGATCTGATAAATCGACTGCACACTAGCGCCTCGGCAAAACATGGCAACAGACAAATGTAGCAGCTAGCTGGTGAACATAGTGGAGCATTTAGCTGCTAAAGAGCCAGATATTTGGGATGGTCAGAGCTGGTCGGGACCAACAAGGAGCTCAAAAGACAGAGATGATATGACTAACATTCCTCAGGTGGTCAAATGAATGATAATGCTGCTTTGAGTCTTCCAGGTGTGTAAATTAGCATCATTGTTAGCTAACAAGTTTGATGAAATGAATGTTATTTTGAGGTTAATATTATTGCTGTGTTGCTCAACAGCCTTATAACTCCACAACAAGTGTGGTGCTGACTGACCTGTTAGTGCTGTTGTATTCATGTTTAACAATGGTGGCAGTCACGAAAACCTCCGAACACACATTTGATTTAGTGTGAAACTCAAACATGTCTTGACAGCTACACTGTGTTTGTGAAGGTCTGCGCTCTACCGAGTGCAACCTTCTTTAAATTCCTTTGGACGGAAGGCAGTCCTCTCCACCTATGAGCCACATAAAAGGTCAAATTGAACAGCAGTCAATTAGCCTGACATGAAAAGGCCGACATGACTGGATTAACTCTCCATGTCAGTGATGAATCTCAGCTAGACACCGAAGCTCGGTCTGCTTTAGTTTTATTTACTTCAGTGGATTAATTGGTAGCAGGTGTACCTCCCAGTGGTCCCAAGATCTACTAAGAGGGGCTCAGACACTTCCTGAAGGTTAGGGCAGCTATAGGGCTAAAAATAGATTAAAAACATGCACCAACTCCCCTGGACTGAGGAGATAAGCCTAATATAGAGTTATGATTAAAAATGCAATTAGTTTTTAATCAATGCCACCATTTTTTTTGACGCACTACATATTAAACAGTGAGTTTGGAGGAAAGTACTCCTCTGCATAAAGCTGAAATCTTTATTAACTTCAGTACCGTCCTTTCGAAATAAAATTGCAAGTGAGTGTTTGAAAGCCTGGTTCCCTGCGGCGGCTCATCCTGGGCGAGCCAGCCAGGAGTCACGGTGGCTGCAGAGCGACCTGCCAATCATGTCACTTCGGTTATGTAAGCTAAGAGATCACACTAATAGGGAAGGAGAGATTTGGAGAGAAAAGGAAACAAAAGAGAGGAAGGGGGGTGCATGGGAAGTGACTTTGAATTATATACGAGGTCACGGCTGTTTCAGCCTTTTATCTCCCTCTCTCTCCCCCCTCCCTCTGTTTCTCACTTATGTTTTCCCCTCCCTCCCTCCCTCCTCTCCTCTTTTTCACTCTTCACACCCTGTCCGTCTCCCCTCAGGGCTCCAGTGTACTCCAGACGAAATTGGACTTGGCCAATTCTCAAAGGCTGCCAAAGACGACGCTGGGTGCAAATGACAGTACACTCAGTGCGTCTGTCCGTGTGTGTGCGTGTGTTCTGTGACTTAGAGTGCAAGCCAGCTAATCTCCTGGCAGATTCAGTGGAAGTCCATCTGAACAAGGTGAACAGGAGATGGGATACATGTGGCTGCCAATGTTTCTTCTTAAATGCCAGAACGTGAGGACAAATAACAAGACTCCCTGTTCCCGCTCAGAGACTTCATTCTGTTTAGAGTCACTTTGTATTCTTAATATTACTTCTTATTACGATTAACAAGGATGCAATGTTTGTATCCTGAATAATAAGAAGAAAACACTTTGGTTTATACTTCCTAGATAGGAAGCCTCTCGCCTTTGAGGATTGTCTTTTTAGAATCTTTGGCTTTTTGACTGTTGATCAAACAAAACAAAACATTTAAAGACGTTGACTTGAGCTCTAGGTAGTGGTGATGGAAAAGTTTTCTTAGTTTTTCTTGACAGGCTAAACATTTTGAATAACTGAAATGTGTTAATCTTTGAAGACTCAAAACAAGGCTGTAAGTAGTTTCTCTAGCTAAAATGCAAAACTTTATTAATTTATTTTGTAATTTTTATTAGTGTGAACTGATTATGTTGGGATTTAGGACTGTTGGCAGACAATTTAAACTTATTTATTTAAACTATTAATTGATTAATCAGGACATACTTTGTAAATTTACTTCAGTCGTCATCTATATTCATAAATGTATGTTTTTCCAATGTGATGCACCTGTGTTCTTGTGTCAACACAGAATATATGCCATGAATCTTGTGTGTGTCGTGTGTGTGGACTCACCTATCTGCAGCAGGACGGGCATCACCAGCGCCGTCTCCATGGCGTAGCAGAACTCCCGGCCGAACATCACCGCCCCGTGCATCACCCATCTCTTCAAGGGGATGCCTTCGATCGATCCCTCGCTCGCCTCCTCCTCTCCTCCTCCCCCTCTGTTTCCCGATCCATCCGCCTCGCCTCCTGCTCCTCCTTTCTCCTCGTCCGTGCCTGATGCCGTGGAGTTTTTGCCGCTAACCCCACCCACCACAGATCCAACCTGCATAGCGCCAGACTCTGTGTTCTGGGGAGGCATGGTGGAGGGCATGCACGCAGTGGGAAAACAAGCACTCCCCTTCTAACACAAATGACCTGTAGCTACAAAAGAAAAAAACTATACTACTTCCCTGCTTTTTCAAACTACTCGTATCAAGTTACTTGTAGTTAATTTAAAATTAGTAGTGACTTTCCAGAACTTAATTACAATCTTTACAAGCTACAAATTGCAACCTGTGGTAGTAACTTGCTGATTATATTGTAGTTACATCTATTACTGCTTCAATAAGAAGTAAACTAAGACAACCAAGAAAAACTGATCTATAAATGTGGCACAGATCTGAATTTCCAGATCCGAAAATAAAATAAATCAGAAATCAGTTGTCCTCTTAACAAGTTGTCCTCCAAAAACACTGCAGCTTCAAATTCAGCACATTTGAATCCTCCTTTGTTTCCCCCCAGAGTCGGAAAAAAGTAAAATCAGCTTTTCAGAGGCTTGTAGAAAATCCCCCCAAAACAATGGAAGAAGTTGAATTTTCACAGGAAGAGTGTGCGGTACATTCCAAGAGTGAGTTTGTGCATTTGCTTCTTTCTGTGTGTCAGGTGTGTTTGGGTGTGTGTGTGTGTGTGTGTGTGTGTGTGTGTATGTTTATGGCTTTTTTGTCATTGAGGTTTCCCCCTCTATTTCTTACTGTCTATTACAAGCTGTAAAAATCCATATAGAAGACCATTCGGTGAGTTCCAGAGTCATTTTGTGTATAGAGGGCTGGATGGAGGGCTGGATGACGGAGTACGTGGGGGCGAGGAAGAGGCCGTGGGGGGAGGAGGGAGGAGGAGGAGGGCAGGCAGGCGGAGCTCCTCTGAAAATCCCCATCGATTGGCTGATCAATCTGCAGGGAAACGGGTGAGGAAGAACCGAGCCGCGACGCAGGCGTCCCATTGGTCAGGTGGAGAGGTTGAGGTTGTTAAGAAGAGATGGGGAGAGACAAAAAAGAACAAAAAACACATCAGTTAGAAACAACATTTTTAACTTCTTGTTCATGATGACATGATCATGGGAGTTTTACTGCACATAAACAAAAAGCATTCCTGGCATGCCACTATGTCTCGTGTGTCAACATGAACATACGAGGTGTGGCAGAGCGTCAGCTGACACAAGAAGAAGAAGAAGAAACAAGAAGTGGTGAAGGTACAGTAACCAGGATGTGATAGCTTCTATAGAAAACCTGTCTGTGTTTTGACACACATCATATGCCAGCTGAGTCTAAGTCTTCTTATGTGTTTTTCATGCCATCAAGTGTCAGTATTTACGCACAAATTTAGAATACTGCATCAAATGTTCTCACTTTTCGCATTTAATGGCCTTTTTCCCTTCCTACATTTAAATACAAAAGAAGCGAGTGGAATCATGTTTGGGGGGTTCACAACAGTAAAATACTTGTTAACTGTTCTTTCCTGAAACAATGTCCTGGTTATGTTGTATTTTTACTGGAACTACTTCTTACCTGAAAAAAAAAATGAAAGTCCCAATGAAAACGTCTGACATTAAGGTCTGTGGAAATGGGGTCATTATTTCTGTATAATCCAACCCACATGTGTTTGAATTTGTGTGTGGGTTGTTTGAGACATGCTGATACCACAACTCAGACACACACACACACACACACACACACACACACACACACACTATGAAAAGAGTCGATTTTTAAACAGTGTAATTGGTTTGAGCACATGATCCAGACTTTGAATGTGGATGGGACGGATGACAGCATGCAGTGTGTTTTATGAGTTGAGATGTTTTCAGATTGAACGACTACTGCAAACAGAAAGTCTGTGTGTGTGTGTGTGTGTGTAGTGAGAAGAAATGAGAGATATGTGGACAAGAAAAGAAAAGAGAGAGAGAGAGAGAGAGAGAGAGAGAAACACACTGCATGGATGTTCAATATGATTTCCCGCAGAGTTAAATTCCAAAGAGTGTGTTTTTTTTGTGCAGCAGGCCGCTGGATTATAACCCATGGAGACGGCCCATTTCGTCACACCCAACACACACGAATGGTCGCCAAGTGAACGACACACACACACACACTAACAGTGCTAAGACCCTCATCAAGCCTCTTAGGGAGATTGAGAAAGAAGGAGGGAGGAGGAAAAGAGATGAGGAAAGGAAGGTAGGAAGTAAGGATGGGTTTGACAGGTGGAAGGTAGGAGGCAGAGGAGGAGGAGGGAAGACGTAGAGACAGACAGACAGGCAGATGGAAGAGGGCGGAGGTTGTAATATTTGTCTTCCTGCTCGTTTCTTACTTTCTCTGGTTCGTCTCATCATCGCTCCTCTCAATTTTCAGCGTTCTCACATGTCCCCATTAACATTCATGATGCACTCAAGAGGGTCATGAATATTTTAAAACACACACACACACGCAGAGAGAGACCCCTCCTCACCTGACCTCATACACTGCAGCAAATTACATAACAGCACATATATATATTATTTATACACGCTAATTATCTTTTAAATGTTGTTCAAATTAGAGGACGACCACAGAAAGAACATCAAAACCTCCACTTTCAGGGAGAGAATGCAATGTGCCGAAACAGGCAAAGGCCTCTACGACAAGACGTGCTACAACATAACAAAAAAAACAACAACATGTTCTGAGCCAACAAGCCCCATCATAAGCAATCACTGACGTGACGCTGCCCAAAGCAATGAGGTTATGAATTGAGTTCCCACATTTAACGCGCCATTAGTTTTATTGTCAAAGTCCCACTAATTCTGCACAGCAATCAGGGCTGCAACTAAAGATTCTTAAGAGATGGAGAAAATAAAAAGCAGCATTACCACACAACAACAGCTGTGACAGATAAGATAATACGAATAATAAAATGGATTAAATGTCCACTGTGATCTCGAGGAAGTTTCACATCTCTGCAGCTTGCGGCAGCTTTTTGAACTTTCAAAAGGGCTAAAATACATGTGGCACTATACAACATAAAGCGTTATAAGGATTAGTAGGCAAGTACGTCATGCTCTGAATGTCATTTTTGTGAAACCGAAAATACCGTAAGCGACTGAAGAGTGGACACCTGCTAGGCATAATGAGCCAGATGACTCAATAAGCCAAAGAAATGGTGAACAGCATGAGTTGTCAAGGCGCCAACAAAGATGAAACAGGGGCTGAATGCATTTAAATACTTTTGAAAAACTTAAGAAGTAATAAATGAATCTGTTCTGACGGTGAAACGTTTCAGTTCGAGGCTGTTTTGAAGGTTTGCGGGAGAGTTTAAGAACAACCTTTCAAGTCTGAGTACCTGGGTTCTGATCTATATTTATGTAGGTCTAAAAGGTGTCTTGTGTACGTGTGTAAACATGTGTGTCTGTGCTTATTATGTGTAACTACAGTTGTGTGTGGCTTTTAAAGAAAGAAAATAACAGGTCAAAGTAAACAAACAAGATGTCTACATGATGCATCTGATTCTCTCAGCTGATCTGTGCACTATCTGGCCTGCATCCGTGATTCTCAGTCCTACAAAACACACAAACGGACACAAACAAAGCGGTGAATGTATATATGTATATATCTGATAGTAGGTCAGTACACATGTAGCACCAGTCAGTTGTCCTATTGTTTCTGTGTGTTTGTAACACGAGACAGACAGAAGACGAGAGGAAAACAAGCAGGAGGGAGGGAAAGGAGATGCCTCTGAAGTCCAAGGTCACAGACAAATTAAGAGTGTCCTTTCGCACACACGGAAGCTTTCTGAACCTGCAAACACACACACACCCACACACACACTAAACACAAGTAACCCAGGTCTATTTTAGCGAGTGTTTATTCTTGTGGCACAGACCAGATTACATGAAATAAGGGCAACGCCGGCCTTTCTCTCTTCATCCACCCTCTCCTTCTTCTTCTTCTTCTTCCTCAGCCCTCTCTCAGTCTCTTTTACATTTAGCAGGTAACATGAGAACACAGACAGTCTTACGCCTGCTGCAAGCCTGATCTTGTATGGAACTCAGTATCAAAGTGCAAATAGGCAGTGAACTATAAAATGCTTTGCATGTTGTGCAACTCTTTTTTTTAGGAGACACAAAAACATTCATGTACTTTTAGAGTGTGGTTTTCTGCTTGCTGCCATCCAGTCAGTTATCTGAAGCCAATAAATACTTATTTAGACAACAGGGCAGAGCTGGGTATGTGCAGGTATGCTTCAAATGCCCAATATATCTGTCAATCTAGGAAGCTAACAGGTCCAAAATAAACCCCAGAGGTAAACGTAGGGGTCGACACTGGTCACTGGGGTTTGCGTGCTGCTGCCTACCAACAGTTAATGTTGGCTTCCTCCTTTAACCAGATGACAGATCTTTGTCTGAGTTTAACTAAAGTAGAGCTTGCTTCTCAAATATACAGATTTTTTGCTTTATCACAGTTTAATATCATTGTAAATTTTATATCTTTGGGTTTGGACGGCTGGTTAGATGGGTTCCAGAGAAATTAGATGGGCTTTTATTATATTTTCTGACGTGTTATAGACCAAACAATAATCGTTGAGTGCATCCATAGATGTGTGTACATCCACCTTTGTGGATCTGTTGGAGAGTCTCTGTGTGTTTGTTTGTCCAGACCTTGTCGCCTGACTTCAAAAACCCCATCACTATTCCATCAGCTCGTATCTGGACATGAGTTTTGGAGTCATACACCAGCGAGGTACGTGAACATGACGCACAACATAGCACTGACCCATATTAAACTGGATATAAATTACAAGGCTAAAGACCTCAGGATCAAGTTCACATACTGCCGAGGCCTATAGATGTTTCTGTGCATCTGTGTGTGTGAGAGAGAGAGATAGGAAAGGACTGAGAGAGGGACAGAAAAGTTAAGTTAAGAGTATTTTGTTGACTACAGTTTTCCAAGCAAAGACAGAACTAACGGCCAGATCTGATGCTGATTTTGGTTCGATTTGAAAGAGGGGAAATAATGTAATCTGATTAGCTATAAGATATCAGTGTTACATTTTATACTGCCCTCTATTAATGATCATTTCAGTTCGGTCTGCTCCTGGATTAACAAGAAGGTGCTTTTCATTCACTCATGTTAAGAGCGTTTACTCTCAAGAATGTCTCATTAGTATTGTTTCTGTGTCTGTATCATTACATCAACTGGGTTTGGTGTGTGTGTATATATATGTATGTACATACACACACACACAATACCTATAGGTGTGAGTAAGCATATACTCCAATAGAGTTTTTAGCATGCTAATACAGTGAGTTTGTTATTGTCATTTATTTTCTTTGTGCTTTGTTCATTCATTCAAATTTTCTTCTTAAGTAGGGGGGCGGTCCACTGTATAAGCCTTTGGCTTCTTGACCTCTGCTCTATGTTTGTTATACGATATCTGGTTTTATGCTGTTGTATATACGTGCACACAGTAAATAAATAAAATAAAGCCAACAAATGTGTGCATACATATTTTTCCTTTTTCTCACCTTTGCTGGTGGGAAAAGGATGTGGTTTTAAAGTTGAATGCATGCTTTTGTGTAAGAGAGAGAGAGAGAGAGAGAGAGAGAGAGAGAGAGAGAAAAATTCAGATAATTTCCCTGTCAGATGTTTAGTCTTATGTGTCTTCTGTCTTCTACTGAAATGGTGTGACTGGATTACAGAGACTCCTTAGTCTTTAGTCGCATACCCTCTCTCTGTTT
>JAVQJD010035249.1:0-50144 GCA_036023655.1 Nannoperca australis
TTACAGATCATTTGCAGATTGAGACGCTCACACAGACTGAACACGGGGGCTGAGGATGGCAGTGAAAACATGCCCTGTATGTTACTCTCTTCCTGTTTCTGAGGCTGTCTGAGGACACAGCGAAGCAGAAGGTCCGCCCTCTTTTTTCTTTTTTTTTTTGATTTTCGATTGAGACATCACCGGTATCAAATATAAAGTTTGTTTGTGTTAAGCACTTGAACTGGCTTCTATTGTGTGATCTGATGCTGCTTTCTGGGGAAGTTAGGTGGTTTCCTGTGTCTGAGTCTCACGCCATTGGCCGTGCCGATGCTGCAGGCATATAACCCAGGCAGATTCAACCTGATGCAACCCTCTTGGCTGCGTGAAACACACATGTCACACGTGAAGGCACCCACATACCCCACATAACGATCCACTTAATGAAATAATGATATCTAAGGGTATTAAAAAGGTGCAGCAGAGCTTAGAGTCGTTTAAGGAGAACATGCACTCTCAGCACAGTTGTTTAATGTGAAGAAAAGCAGTCTCAGGAAAAACAACCTCGACCTACTGCCAGTCTGAGGTTTGGAGGGTAACTGTTCTTTTGCAGTCAACATTTGGTCAAAACTTTAATTTAAGCTGCTAGCATTAAACTAAAACCCCACAGAGAATGAAAATCTGCTAAGAGACAGAAGAGCTGCTAGTGTAGATTTACTTTAGAGAACAGCATTTTAGTTTATATAATCAGTTCTTTTTGTGAAACAATAAACCCTGAACATCAAAGAACAAACTTTCTCCTGAAGATGGAAAATGTAGCATTTTGGATTCAAATGGCAGCCACTCCAAGCTGACCAAACCACCAGAGCATCTGGGTATGATGATAAGATTTTTAAAAATTTTTTTTTTTTAAACCAAACAAACAGGAAAAGCTAGAATGGGTGCAGCGTAAGGTCGTTAACAGCAGCGCTGATGTTTCCGGTGTGCTATGTGATTTGGTGTCGTTGCTGAGGTGCTAATATGAGCTGCGGTTTTGACAGGTGACTAAGCAGACAACTTCAGAATCTAAGCCTTGAATAATCTGATGCAACCTTTATTGTTTATTTCTTTACTGATGTGAATATCACTGCGGTTGTGAGTTTTCCTGTGTCACAGGGGAACGATTGTCCTTATAAAGACAGAAAGATGGAAAAAGCATTTTTCTTAAAAGGTTTACTTTGGAAATGATCTCTGACTGGGTTTTTACAGGAGGGCATGTGCACGACAAAGACTTCAGGCATGGAAAGTATCCCTTTGGCAGCACTGACATGGGATAAATGGACTTACTTGTAGCTTGGCTTTCTGACTAAAACTGAAACTGTAAAAGCAAGTCGTTTTCCACAGCTCCAACAGTGTAACCATTGTAAAATTCAGAAACACCCAGTCCAAATGTTCCAGCAAAAACTGAACAGCACAAATACACTTAAATATGCCAGTTTTGGTTCTTTACTGGAAATAGGTTCCTGCAATGTTACCTAATTTCTTGCCATAAACTGATTTCTCTCAATAACGTGGTTTCTTGTGTGCAAGGTTGAAGGTTTTCATACATTTATATGTATATGTGTATTTTGTGTGTGTGTGTGTGTGTGTGTGTGTGTGTGTGTGTGTGTGCGCTTTAGTATGCTAGGAGATGATTCATTGCTATAAAGGGTTGGTATGGCATTCATCCTCAGAGATGGAAAACAAAACTTAAAAGGAAAGGGAGAATAGAATCTCTCCCTCACTTTCTTTTTCCTTCCCGCACACTAAATAACCCACATTTAAAGCCATGCTGTACACACAGATCCTTCCTCTGCTCCAACCCATCTCCTAACATCCTGACACACATAAGCAGATAACTATCTCATTCCTGTGGCGAAAGATATCAGTTTAGGCCATTTACCTCAATAAGTCTCTCAAACATGTGAGCCAGTGGCAGGAAGGAAATGAGGCAATCATCTTGGTTGGGGAAAATGACTTTCTGCAGGAGAGGAGAACAAAAACTATTAAATGACTTTAAGTAGAACTTGCAGGGACAAGAAAACAAACACAAGAAAATCAGACTAATGAATCACTTGGCAAAGTCAGCTGGGTGAAATCATGAACGATTTCCAGAGAAAGGAAAGGATTAAAAAGAGAGGGACACTCACATCTGTTACTTTGAGGAAGCCCGAGAAATCCGCCACCACGTTCCCATGGGTGAGCATGACTCCCTTTGGGTTTCCTGTGTAATCAGAAAGAAAACACACAGCTTTTATAATATGTTACACATGGTGTAAAATTAGGTTCGATACTCAAAGCAGTCGGGTTACTGGAAGAAAGAAAGGAAACAGTATAATGTAATTTAATTCCATAGATTACTAAGGTGAGTTTTTCAAATGAATACATAACTATTTTCTTAATACCTACATTGATGTACAACAGTACGGGCTGTCTGTACACACACATACGTAATGTATATCTGTTGAAAAGATTACTTTTTAGAATACAAAACACTTCATTATGGTTTAATTGAATCCCATGAGACATAAAACATTTGGGAATGTTGTTTGACTCTTTTTTTTGGGGTTACTTTGCCTCTAAAAATATTTTACTTGAATCAGCAGACTTTGTTTTGAAGCCACCATTAATTTAGGTGGGGAAAAAAAATCTATTATCCCATTTAGAAACAGCTTGTGAAAAAAATGAAATCCCTGACTCAGACTTTCTTGTGTGATTACTGAGTGTGTGGCAATTCCTATGACTAAAATACCATTATTTGTTCTGAGTTACTGTAATGCTCAGTCCCTTCTACACATACATTATATGAAGTAATGACTCTTCAATAACGTGTTCCTCTTTTAGACATGTCACCTGACTTGATATCGCTGCAAAAAATTTTTTTTCTTTTTGTGGTTTGGAACTGAAAGATGTTGCAACAACGCAGAGGGAATTCTAGAGAAACGCAGAGGGATAGCTGAAAATTTAACCTCTGAGTGGCTGCATGTCTTGCTTAAAGTCAGCAGGTGGCAGCGTTTTCAGTAGTGAGCAGCAGCTGGTGTCACTTGTAAACTGACACCAGTGTGTCCTCAAATAGCCTGGCTTTTCTACCCTTGTCTGTTGGTTTCAGCTGCTGTTGCTGTTGCTGTGGGATAAGACCTACCGGCAAAGCAGCGGCGCTTCCTCACTTACATGAATGTGTCAGGACATGCTGGGTGATCCAGAGTGAATATTTATTTTACGAGAAGAGGGCACATTTTTGCTATTATGTCACTCTGCTACTGTGAAGAAACTGGCATCATTTACAGTAAATGCTCCCCTTAAAGAGTAATTGATCCATTTTCCAAAAATCATCATATACCCAGGAATTAGAGAGCTCCCCTGTTCTAAATGTGGATTTTAATGTGAACATACTTTTGAGTACTTTTAAACAAGACACCCACAACGTAATGAAACCTCTGTGCTTCAAAGCATTTACAGTGGGTATTGCTGTGCAGTCATATTATTCGGTTAGTGAATGATTCTCTTATCTATGCCATTTCTTCGGAAATGCATATTAAGTGTCTAAACTACGTTAAATAAGGGACATTTTGACCAGTGAACCATCCACGGTGTTGTCAGTGAATAATTTGCTTAGTGCCAACTTGGACCATTTACCTCAACAACTGCTTTGATCTGTAAAGGAATTGTTATGACTGGAACATGTGTGTCATCATCAGGTTGTCCTGTCCAACCTGTCATCTAATAATGTTGTATAAGTGTTTGATCAGTCAAATATCAGGTGTAATTGAATTGGTATTTTAAATTAGTTGAATTCAAAGTGACCCGTCCACACGTCCGACCTAATATAGCTGTTTTCTATGTATTCACAAAATGTTATCTTTCTTTTAGAACTTGTAAAGCTCCTAGGGTGCACTGAGCTCCTCTCTCCTCTCTCTTCCTCTCCCTCTCCATCTGTTCACACTCATATCCCATTAATACTTACTAATTCAACTTCTTCCCATAGTTGTGTTCACTACCCTCTCTCTCCACTTCTGTTGCTTTTTTCAGTTATTTCTGCCAGTATTAGCATTGCTATTATTATATTATATATATTAGTATTATTTGTATTAATGTTAACATCAATAGCATTACCACAACTATTTCTTTACATCTCTATGTAGAACCGTACTCTACTACTGTATGTTCTCCTTCCTCCTGCTCTCTCTCTTTTGCCCCCCCCCCCCCAAATAAGTTGTAAGTTGTTCACACACTTTACACAATGTTTACCTGTGGTTCCACTGGTGAAACACACAATGGACAGGTCGTCTGGTGCTGGTGGCTGTGGAGAAAACATTGTATCGGTCAGCTAGCACGAGACTGACATGTACCTTTAATAACTGCAAGCTTCCCCAACACACATTCATATAGACTAAGGTATGTTGAATGTTCACACGTAGGGGAGTATTTCAAGTGACTGGAATCGTACCAGTAGTATGTTAATTGTTAATTTGCCAAAAAGCTGTCACCTTGACAGTCTCTTATTATTAGAGAGTAATACTAGTTTAGTTGGCTAACGTCCAGTAGCCAGAGGGTTGGGACAATGTTTAATCTGTTAACACCAGTAAAATGCAAAATAAGCCAAAAGATGTGTCACATTTCAGATACTTGTTTTTATTTTGTATTTCTCGATTGAGGGACTAATAAAGGTTTATCTTATCCTAAAACTGTAAAAGCTTTCAGCAACACAGCATGTTGCTTTGCAATAGTGTTATTTATTAATAAGATAATAATAAAAAACGGATTGTTACATTAATCACTAGGCAGACTTTAAACAATGTCAGTTACATGTGCTGTTAAATGTATTCATATTTTCACCAACAAGCCAATAAGAGAGTCTACAGCCATGTTAGCGGCTCTGTGAGGCTGCCCTTCAGCTTTGAGCGAAATGCTAATATTAGCATGCAAACATGCTCACAATGACAGTGATAACATGCTGATGTTTACAGAGTATAATGTGTACCATGTTTACCATCTTAGTGTTAGCATGCTAACATTCCCTAATTAGGATTCAACACAGTATGATTCTTTAATGTCAAACGTTTATGGCAGTCCATCTAGATATTTCACTCAAAGTCCAAAGTGGTCAACTTTTCCAGAGCCAAGCTGCTAGCAATGTACGATACATGTTTCTCTATGTATAGTGGAATAATGAATATGTACTTACTACAGGTTTTCTGTGGTTCTCTTTTCCCAGAGCCTATGAGAAAAAACAACATGAAAGTAAGTATTACAAATACATATGCATAAATAACATTAAATTGATTATTAGACATAGCTTTAGTGTAATTTCTGAGATCTGCAGTACATTTTATAAACTTAGGACAGTATAAATCTTGACCAGGAAACGGGTATTTCGTTATCATCAGTTTATCAATGGTCAAACATTTGTAGTTCTGTGCTGATGGAAAGCAAACATGTTCAAATAAGCCAACTCCAGCTGTGCTTTGTTTCTGAATTTGTAATTATGTCAGAGTTCAACAGCATTTACAATAAATCCTCTCATTTCTTCTAAGCCACGTGGTAAATCAAATGTGCTTGGCACCAATCATTCTGGCACAGCTCAGGAAGTTCACAAAGATTGATCGTCACCGAAAAATGTAATTCAGTTACTACTTTCCAATTATTGTCTTGGTTTTGTGCAACTCATTGGAATGTAATCATTGTGCTTTATACAACCTGCGCTATACATGTAACATGTTTTTCTCTTTTTGTCTTCATTCAAGATAGAAAGAAAGACAAGGCAAGATATTTGCATGCATCTTTGCAACAGACACACCTGTGATCTGCTGGACCAGTTTTACATGGGTGTTTGTTGTGATTGAGCAAATGAAGCATTAACACTTACGGGAAGTAAAATAGCAGTTGAATTACTGTAAATGCCCACTTCAGGCATAGAGGCATAACAACTCAACCTCATTTGGAATGTACTTTGTGTTGTCTGTGTGTGACTTTGCGCATGTGGAATGCTACATGGTCCGATTCTGTGCAGCCAGACAGGAGTGGATAAAGATCTCACTTAACATGTCTTTTTTTGTGTGTTTTGTTTGTCCAAATCCAAACATCAGTCTTGTTTTGACAGGCTGTTGGAATTACAGCTTTTGTGCATTGCTGAGAATCACAACTTTCACCAGACTATAAAAAAGTATAGCGTCGCTGCAGCCATTACTGTTCATACTGTTCAAATTCATAGTTAAAAATGGTTATGACACCTACTTTGTCAGAAAACAATAATGTTTGTCCGACATCCAAAACATGGGTGTGAAAATTCTGTGCAGTAACGTAGCCTTAGCCAGCATACGTTTTATTGCTAGTCTATGATTATAGTCAAAGTTCTAGCATAAAGCAAGCAATATATTTCAGTATATGCAATTTTTCTTATTGTCAACAAATGAAAAGACCAGAATCTGATACAGTTTATTCCTCTTTGCCATAAACCTCCATTGCTGTCCAGAAACTATTAAAAACACATCAAAGAGGCCCACCTCTGCACTGGGTGACATGTTCCATCCTTAACATTAACATTGGCACTGTAGTTTATCTTAAGTCAGTTCCACATACACTGTACTGCTGCTGTAAATTCTCACTACAGCCCCGAATCCGTGGCTGAAAATAACCCCCGACAAATGCACAATGTACTTCAGTTTGAGCAACATTTGCTGAAAACTACAGAGCCCAGCTGTTTTAGAGAATTCCTTCGTCCTGATCTCCTGCTGTAGAAACATACGCTACACAGTTATGGTTATGGTATCTACTTATGAGAGAGAGCTTTCAGGTGACATACAGTAATGTGCCATGTGGTTGGTAATAAACACTAGGACAACAATAAAAGTAAGTAGAAACCTGATTGCATTTATGGACATGTAATAAAAATTTAAGAAGATTTAAAAGATTCTAGATATGACACGTTGTGTTTGTGTTTAGATGAAACTAGAGTGCAGCAAACCTTAAAAATATATCTGATTGACCGAAAAGCTGACAGGGACGGAAAAGGCCACCAGACTCTGCTACGTAAAAGCCTTCTTTCTTTAATTACAGTAAATATCGGTCACGTGAAAGTACCATTATACTGGTGTTGACAGCCACCCAGGAGAACAAAATAAAATAGCTCACTTAAAGAGTCATTCAGACAACTTTGAATATTTTCCTGCCTCAGTGAAGGGACCACCTGACTGTGAACATTTCATTCACGTACATATATTTAAAAAAATTACTTTCATAAACCCACCAGATAACTTATCCTACGTGTCATACCTCGACTTCCCGCATGGCCTGCACGTGGACGCCGCAGCCCTTGCCGTGCTCCACGAGGGCAGAGTCAAAGTCATCCATCAGGATGATTCTTCGCAGGCCCAGAGTCTCCTTCCTCTCCACGTTATCCAGAAGCACCTGAGCTTTCTCTACTTTGTCACAGATGACCGTGGAGATGTCAGCTGAAATGACACAAGCACACAAGAGCATGCGCACCCTTGTGTGAATATCAGCAGAATAAGAACCAAAATAGGAACAAAAACAAAACAAAAAGACACAGATGCGGAGTGGGGATTCATTCAAACTTCTGATTCAGAAAGGTTTTGACAGATTTCAAAGCATCAAAATAATCTAGCTAATCAGTTCTTGTATTTTTAATTTGGGGCAGCAAAATCTCAAATGACCTATTCCTGATTAAGTTCAGTTCAGCTCAAAGATTCATAGTGTTTGAATATGCACTTCATTCATTTTTGTGGTATTCTGACTATGTTTGTCAGTACAAAAGCAGGCCCATATAAGCACTGTTTATAAGGTTACTGGCTCAGCGGTTATCAAATCATGGCTGTTTATGGCTTTTAAGTCTTTCAATAAACTTTCATCCAGGAAGTAACACACTGTGTGTCATGGCTGAGCTGACAACAGTGCCCTCAGTCACCAGTGAGGGGAGCTCCACTGCTAAAAGCTACTGCTCCAGTCAGTAACACTAGCAGGCATACTGTGTCTGCAGTAAGTCATTTAGCTGTGTGTGTGTGTGTGTGGTTGTAAAGAGTAGGTCTAGACCTGCACTATATGAAAAAGTGGCGCTCTATAAATACAACTGAATTGAACTGAAGAGCATGACTATCAGTTAGCATTTGCACGAGTAGTTTGAGTATGATGTGTGTGTTCTCACCAGTGTTAATGATGAACCGTATGGCGTCTGGGCCCAGCGTGTCATAAAGAGGAACCACCACCATGGAGTAGGTGTAGCAAGCTAGCTCTGAGATGATCCACTAAATTCACACACAAGCCAGGGGTCAGAGGTCAGGGGTTAGAGTTCAATCATCTGTGAGACGTCATACTTAAAACACATACAGCATAACCACTTTATATAGGTAGATTACTCTTTTACATTTTTAGACCAAGCTTATACCTATTATTGTTTTAAGCCAATTCTTTTTTTTTTTTTCAGACACAGTTTGTCTGGAAAAAAGAGACAGTCTTTGAGTGTGTGTGTGTGTGTGTGTGTGTGTGTGTGTGATTGTGTTTACATCAGTGGCCTGTGTGAATGAAACCATCTGTAAAATGGTTTACTTGCATCTTGTACGAGCCAGCCAGTTGTGATACAAAGAAGCAGAGGGACCATGGGAAACGGAGATCAAGAGAGACAGAGCGAGAGAAACGGCATGAAAGGTTAAGAGACAGAGATTTAGACAAAGAGTGAGAGTCACCTCTGGCCTGTTTTGGGCGAACACTCCTATGAACTGGTTGGGGTTGGGATGGCAGCCCTGGTGCAGAAGACCTGAACCCAGATGCTCAGCCCGGGCCGTCACCTGTGGCATGGGAAGACGCGATGATGACAGCTGATTGAACCAGGTGCAACAATACCAAACAAATGCTGAGCTAATCTTCCAAGAATGGAGATAACCTCATGTAATATTACAATGACTGATTTCCAGTTCCTTGGGAAACAGTTATAGTAAGAAGTTGGACTTTGGCTTAGTATGCAGTAGGCGATTTGAAGGGGGATGAGGAGGGATGCCACCCCGCTTGTTAGCAAAATTACCACAATGCATTTCCCATTTTAACCTGGCATCCCAAGTAGCAGACGGATTTGTAATTGCACCTTTTTCTCACAGCTCTCAGTTTCGTCTTGGATCTATAATATTCTTTACAATATATATTATAAATACTATATTTTACATTATATTGTAGCCTAGATAATCAATTGAGTAATGCCACCTTCATGATCAAAGTGGCAAGTTGCAATGTGTAGCCGCGGCATAGAGACACACTGCTGCCTGTAGTATAACTATAATATTTCTATGATTGTTCTGTAGAATCTATGCGGCTCAAAATACACCCCCAGACCAAACCACCCCTGCAATAAAATATTTTAGGGGAGACTACAGATGTAGTTTTTGCTATAGATGTTTGGTGTAGCCTGGGAGTGGAGCAGGTAATGAACCAGCACTGAACGCACCACGCTCGGCTGCTACACTTACATAATAAAGTTGATACCGTTGATACCCTCTGGGCCATCCCCACTGTTTACAATTTAGTAACTATTCAGCTGAATAAAAGGACCTCTGGTAATAACGTGGATGTTATGTTTGTGTTGGTCATAGTTTATTTTGTGCAAAGCTTTAGCTATAAAACACAAAAACTTTCAAAGGTCATCCGCTCAATTTTAATCCCATTTTGGAAACACCTCTTGTGGTTCCAGTTAAGTGTGAAAACAGGCTTTATGTGAATGTGAATCAATAGCAAAGAAAGTTACATCACAACTTAAAAAAAAAAAGGTTTTCCCCAACCTAGACGTGCTTGGCTTTTCTGGGAATCACAGTGTCATGAATGAACAAAAACATTTAAACAAATAAAAACCAACCCCTTCCACCCGCCCAACCCCTAAGTTATGTCATGAATAAATGCTGATGGTTGTGTAATTTACTTCAAACATGGCCTTAAGCATTGCCTACTGTAAATTTCTTCATCGCTTGTTAAAATAACATTCCCTGCTAACCTCCTCCACAGTCTACAAAGTCTTATCTCCCACGGAGGATGGAAGATTTTAATTGTTTAAAGTTTCCAAAAGATCCCATTTTCCAACACAACATTTAGAGATGAAACCATCATGATCAAAGGAAAAATTACCAGCAACTTTTGATAATCTATTAATCATTTGAGTCAATTCCATTGCCATTTCAAGCAAAAATGGCAAAAGATCCCTCGTTCCTTTTCTTTGTCTATACGACAGTAAACTGAATACTTTTAAGTTTTGGTCTGTTGAATGGGGACCACAAGCAATCTTAAGACATCACCTTGGAGAATAAGTGTGTGTGTGTGTGTGTGTGTGTGTGTGTGTGTGATAGTGATCTGACAACCTAAAGTGCCACCCAGGTTTTGACTTCTCAAAAGGTTACTTTAAATATAACTTTAAGGCTTTTTATAACCTAATAACTGTACTGACACCCACACTGCAACATCTTCTTAGGCTGACTGTTATCTATATATAGCAATGACGCTCTCAGACGCGGTTGCTAGGCAGATTTGGTGTCACAATGCCTCTGTGGTGCACAGGTTTCTAACTACACCTGAGTGTTGATTTACACAATCACTTAAATGGACTAGACGGGCATATCTGACATTTCTATGATGTGGGACATGCTGTTTGTGTATTTAACCAAAAATTCCCTTCATGTATATTTGACATATTTTTGCCATGGGATAATAAAAATAAGTGCACTGTGAACAAAAATCTTTAAATGATTCACAACTGTAAAAATAATCTAAATTCTGCTTTATTTCTTATCTAGAAAGATTTTTGCAGCATTTGCCAGTGTTTTTCTACAGTTCACTCCTCTTCTGCACTTCTTCTTCTAAGACTGCATCGTTCATTGTAAGAAGGAGTTAAGACGTCCCCTGAATGGCATGGCACTAACCTCTTTGTAGGACATCCATTTGTAAGGCTGGTTAGGGAGCCGCGAGCCTAAGCAAGGTCCGTCACCTGTTGAACACACAGTGAGACATCAAAGTGGTGTCTGAACAAACTGAAAACATTTTCAGAGCATTACACTTTAATATATGTGACCGAGCTGTTGTTAGAAGCCCTGATGGTGACTGTACACTCCAACCACGTGAAAGGGGTCGCTTGTGATGAACCTACAGAGAATTATCACCTGAATGATAATGATAATGAGCTTTATAGTGAGTTTCAGCTCATGTTTTAGCAGCGCAGCCTGCTCGGCACCAAACAGCAGATAGACACAGACACAGACTGGCTGATGAACATAGTGAAGCATTTAGCAGCTACAGAGCCAGACGTTGGTAGAGAGCAAAAACAGCTAGCTTAAATAACTATTCATTCACTTTGACCAGTCAGTATTTTACGCACTTAAATATTGCTTGACACTAGCATAATATTCTAAAATGGTTTAAAAGAGGGTTACAATCCACAATTGGTGAGTCATTTCTGGATATGCAGGTGTAGTGGGAGTGCTATTGGGTGTGAGTCACTCACTTAGTCACTTAAACTGCCAGAGCCCTGACACCACTGCCGTTAGCAACGATGAACATCACCTTGGTAACCAGAGGACTTATTTTACCTTCAGCAGCAGAGATGGGATTGGAGTTTATATGGTCAACCCATTGCTTTGTCAGACTGTGTGTGCTATTTCTGTCTGCAGGTTTTGTTCACACGTGTCTAACACTGTCTACAGACAAAAATGTACTATATGGCAGTGTGTGTGTGTGTGTGTGTGTGTGTGTGTGTGCTCTTTTACTGTATGTGTAGCAATCTGAAACCTTTTGTGTGATGACAAATACTATCTCATACCTACTGGAAGGTCCTAAACAAATATTTATATATTGTGTAAATCTTTTCTCACTTTGGCTATTATTATATTTTATATTTGTATAAATGACTGAATTTGTTAAGTTTTATCCAGTAACATTGGAGGAGTACGACAATATTGTTAGCAATCACTTGCCTCATGGGAGTTTTAGTAACTGAATGCTCCCATGAGGTGTTGATAGCACATCTATGGGTAAAATGGGAGTTGTAGTTGTTACTTTGATCAGCATTTTACTACAACTACAACTCATCAGTGTTTAGAAATATAGAAATAATGATTTTCTTCTGTAAGAAAAACTCATGTAAAAGCTTTTTTATCTCAGTGAGGCGATTTTCTGATTGAAATAAGTTATATACTGGGCTACATTAAACTTAGAATATGGACAGAAAAGAAAACCTTTTTATAAACTCAGAGGTTTTCTCATCTTGAGTTTGGCAGCTAGACAGTAAAATGACACAGTTTGGACAGATTTTTTGTGAGAATTGTTCCATTTTCAGTTTGTATTATATGTTTTTTAACCTCTATGTTGTATGTTCTATCTATCAACCGGCACCTATCTTGGTCAGGACACATAAATCTCTGCAATTAACTATACTGAGTAAATACTGTACATGTATGTGCTGTCCTGCAGATATATTAGATAAACATTAAAGTTATAATCTGGACAGAAACAACAAATATTGTGGGTTTTTTTAGGATGAAGAAAAGAAAGAATGACAGAAATACTCTATGGGGAAAGCTATTAAAGTCTAGTGGAACAGATGCATGCTTGAAAAGACTTTCATAGGGATCTCTATATGCATGAATACATCTGTCTGTATGTATGTGCGTGAGTAAACACTAAATAGTGCTGATTTTTCCACCTCACAAATTACCCACCAGATATGTGAAGGCCTCTCTGGAAGACCTCGTACATGGTCCTGGCGTCGTCATGGTAATGAGTCAGCAGCTTGGAGCTGTCGCCCATCATGGACCTGTGACCTCCATCTTCATGCTGACGCAAAACAAGACAGAGACAAAGAAACGTTTTTACAACTTTTTCTCTAAGCTTGGGGGGGGGTATCAAAACAAAAACCATAATTTGCTAATTGTTTTCCTTGTTCTCCAAATGATAATCAGTCTCTCTTCCGCAGCTCACAACTACATATAAAAATATCTGGGTGTTGTTTCGTTCCCCGGTGTGTACATTGCTGATGCATTCTGGGTGATTATAGTTTATTCTTATAAAGACAAAAAACGGTTGAGGCAAAAAACTTTTTCCAACTGAGTCATTTAGGTTGAAAAGATTAGGGGGCCTGGCATGTTATGAACGTCTCTGCATCAGTCTACCTCAAACCTTCTCAGGTTAACAAAGTTGCACTAAAGTCTTTCGAAGGAGTTTCGCATTGACCACAAATTCTGCCAGCCTCACCTGCCAGTGACAAGGCGCAGGGCTGTGGTGCGTTTGTGTGAAAAACAGAGTGGTGTTAAGGATGGTGGTTAAGGTACACCAGGGCAGCGGTGTAAATGAGGGTATGTTGTACCCACAGCAACACACAGAGGCAAGGTTTAATTGTGGCTAAACAGTCCTGTGTTTACATTTTTTATGAATTATGTAACTTTAATGTAAATATTTATGATGTTATTTAAATGCACAATGCAACATATTAATATTATTATTATTATTATGAAGAATTAAGAGCACAACGTTAAGGTAAAAAACAAACAAAACAGGGTTAAAGTACAGTGTTAACACCACTGCTGGCTAAGCAACACGGAGGTCATAGGTCACAAGGATAAGTGGGCTTGTATGTGTTATAGTTTATTACTGCATCACTCTATTTCGCCTTTTCACGGTGTGTGTGTGTTTGCGAGTGTTTATTACCAGGGATTGTCTTGTATGTGTGCATCTGTGAATGTGTGTGTGTGTGTGTGTGTGTGTGTGTGTCAAGTGCGTACGTTTTCTTTCAGAAATGGAAGCACACAATGAAGTCAGATGTTTTTTTTGCAATGAAAGCACAAATGACAGAAAACAAACAACACATTAGTTCATGTATACTTCAAAATAGTGTTTGTCTAACAAAAGAATTAGAAATGTTATGCAAAATGCTGTATTAACAATGTAATTAAATGACAAACGGTCGGGACTTAATGATGATGGGTATCTAAAGTATATCTTTCTTATTTTAGTTTGGTCTTATCGTTGATTGGTGCTCTAATCTAGTGTCTCTTAAATCCAAGTATAAATCAAAATATAAAAAAGATATCGGTTGGTTCGGGCAGCACCTGACAGGTGAAACCCAGGGGAAAAAAAATAAAAGTAAAAACAAAGCGCTCCATCTTGCTCATGAAGCCTATTGCTGTGAGCACATGACAACAATTGAAGGTGACATAAATGAGTGTATCAGCATTTGTTTTGCAGCTTGACCATATGAGAGCACTATTTGGGCAGATTTTAGTGAGTAAATCAGACAAAAATGTGAAAAGTGAAAAAAGAATAGGACTTTTACGAAGTGAGGTGCAAATGATCCCCTTGGTGTGTGTTTGTTTCCAGTATTTGCGAACGTTTTCACCGTAACCACAATAAACGTATCCATGCGTCTGTAAGTCTGTTTGTGTGCTCCATCTTACCGGCACCTCCTCAGACTGGTGCAGCAGGCTGCAGGGTGGCTTGATGGGGCGGGGTCTGGTGGCCAACCAGTACGCCAGCACGGCGGTAAGAGCGCCGATGCCCACCAGCGTGGAGGTCGGCAGGGAGCGAAAGAACTGGCCGAGCTCGTCCATCTCCGGCATCCTCAGGCCGCTCATCATCTCCTGGGCCTGCATCTTCTCCATCAGGGTGGAACTCAGCTCTGCAGGAAGAAGACACTCTTTGAATTATGATTCCAAAACATTTTATCTGAATACTAACTGCACAAAGGTGGCAAACTTTACAAACAAAAACTTTTTCAGTTTTTTCAAATTCTTCAGATATTTTGGCCATATTTAATTTAAATTATTTTATTATTTTTTCAATTATTTCAGAAAATCTGCTTAGAAGGGGTCAAATCCATATTTTGTGGATTCATTGTGATTTTCAATCACAGATTTTGTGTGTCTTGGCATAATCATTTTAAATCAGGTGTGCCGTGGAAAAATATTTAGATAACTGTTTGAACCACTGCTGTTGTAAAATGGAAATAAATTGAAAATACATGACTATATCATTTTTTCCAGGGACTGATTTCTAAACTGATTAAGTCTTGTGAGCTGATGATATCTGATTGTGATGTCTAGGTGATAGTTTTACAGTTTACTATTTGTTTGACCTGCATCATTTTGGAGTGCACTTTAAAAGCAAGTAGCAGACAAAAAAGGAAACGCAGTCAAAGTCAACAACCAACAATCACGCCTGCAGACAAAACTACACCCTCCTACAAATTTCTCAGGGTTTAGTTTAAACATCTTTATGCCAGTTGTGTCTGATAATAGTGTTTACCTCACCACTCCACTCAGATCCTGTGACCTTAAACACATCATTTAAGCTTCAAAAAAGGGTGAATGTGGGGTCGTCCCCCGCATTCTCGCTATTACTGTAAAAGCAGCACAGAATAAATCATCTACAGTACAGCACTGAGAAGTGGTAGGACTAGAAAGAAGATAAAACACACACACTCACACACACACACACACACACTGTGCACAGTGCTCATCAAGGCTCAGCCTCTGTCACACACCAACCGTGAGATGCATAATTTATCTGAGGGGGAGGCTGGCTGCAGCGCTGACTGGAGGGTTTCCTTCCCTCCCTCTGGAAATGAGTCAGAGACAGCACCACCTGACCGAACAAATAGCGTCGGTGCACTGCTGCAGCTCACAGCCAATTAGAATCACTTCCTGTCTGCCCCCCCCACGCACAGAGCGACAGGCACCAACGGACAGTGAGGCTGGCGGGTATAAATATCTGAGGCCGTGGGAACATCAACTTCCTCCTTCACCTGGTATTTTGAGTAGAAGCATTATGTTCCTCACCACGACTTCACTAAAGGGAAGTTGAATCATATGAACATGCTTTCGGGTGAAAGAAGGTTTCAGGAAGCCGCATGCACGACTTTCAAGGACAGATCATCTTAAGAAAAAGTATTTTTCTGACTGTCGAGATCTGATGCGTAAATGGGTTGTATAAAAAGTGATTTTAAAAACTCTGAGGCCCAGGCCCTCAGACACTAAAAGATTTGAAATGATTGACATTTTATTTATTTATTTGTTACCAGCACACACATATTTGCATTACCCCAGTGATCACGTTCTCACCCTAAGCATCATTTCTACATCACACACACACACACACACACACACAAACACACACACACACAAACACACACACACGGGCTGTCAGCAGAAAGATCAGCAGTCACCATCTACAGTCATTTGTAAAGCAGCATTGCCACATTCACATGTTTGCTTTTGCTCATCACCTCCACTGCACTGTACGTCCAGCTGCTCTACAGTGAATTCCCTGATGCTGCTTTCCCAAACTCTTCTTGGTGCTCAAACTCTATTAACCCAACTCGAGTTTCTGTTCTGACAGAAACTTTCATCTGTTACTGAAAAACCACCGCATGTCAGATTTGTCTGGTGTGTCTGAGAACAGTACTCTCTTTACACCACACTGCTTCTCTTTTTACTGCATTGATCCGATATTTCCTCTTTTTCTGTTGTCCCCCCCTTTTTTTATTTTTTTTTTTACATCTGCAGTTCCAGTAATCTTGATAGGGGAATTAGCGCTGCTCAAGTGTTGGGAAATGTTGGGCATCATAGTAAATAACGGAAACCACTTGATGATGGTTCTGAACTAAACAGCGCTTTTCAGTGGCATGTGTGTGGATGTTGAAGCAGTTAAAATGTCAAAGTTAATTCTGGGATGAAATGACCTGCCCTATTGAGTACACAGAGTCACCCACTGTGTGCAGCTGGAGTCCCTCCGACAGTTGAAAACATAATCTGGCACAATTAGATTCAGCAGACAGCAGAGAAAGTAAACAAGTTAAAAATGGCCAACATGGAAAATAATTGGGAATAGAAAGACAACACCCTTAGAGAGATTGATCTAATCTGTACTGCATTCAGATTACATTAGACATTACATTAGATACAGAAACATTTGCATGTGCTTTCTTCCTAAGGGTTACATGTAGTATTTGACATCAATCTTGCGATCAGATATCTTAAATATGGAGCTGGAGACTGGACAGGCTTAGTTTAGCTTAGCATAAAGACTGTGAACAGACTGTCCAGAGTTAACACACCATACCACCGAGTCTCAAGCTCACTAGTTAACACATTGTGTCTTGTTTTAGTGTAAAAATCACAAGTTGTACAGTATTTCTTCTCAGTACTTCTGTGCAGTGTCTCCAGCTATGTGGGAAATTGCAAAATACAGTATGTAAGACACGTAACTCCCCATAAAACATTGTCTTTTTTACATTTCTGCTTGTGTATGGGTTAAATCAAACAACATACAACACATGAATTAGTCAGCTTTAGACTTATTGGTGAGATTTCTTTTTACAATGAACAGAGCTGTTTCCCTGTTTTCTGTTTTTGTGCTAAGCTAGGCTAACCCCGTCCTGACGTCCATTGATACCGATTTGATCATCAAACTCTTGGAAATAAAGCAAATAAGAGAATTTCCCAAAATGTCGAATTATTTCTTAGTGTGCATAAACTCCAAAACACCAGCACATTACATAAAAAAGAAATAAAGTACATCAAAACATGCAGTATAACTAATTTTTTTACTCATGTCAGTAAATATGTGATTATAAAATAAGTACATTATATCAATTCTTGCAGGAAGAATAAAAAAAGTTAACTCACATTTCTGTGCTTTGTTGTTATAGTAACAAAGAATTTCTTAGCCGCTGAGCTTAATGTGGTTGAGCTGCAATTTTATAATGTCAATAATTCAGCTGATGTTCAGATTTAATGGATTATAGTATAGGTATAAGTATATGTTTCCCTATCATATACTTTATTGTCCACATTACTGTACACAGCCTTCATCACTGTATTGTTCCATAGCACAGCACAGCTGATGTATCTGAAACAGTTCTGATGGGAAGATCAATGACAAAGCACCAGCCAGGCAGGCAGCACACCACACACACTAGATAATTTCCATGTCGCTGTGGTGCCAGCAGGACATGAACAGCTGAACCGTGTAATAAAGCAAACAAGCAAAAAAAAAAACAACCTCTCTGGTACGGAAACAGTAATCTGCAACTGTGGAGTAACTGTGTACTTGATCTGAGTGTAAATATATAGGCCCGGATAATAAATGCATTTAATCGTTAGGATGATCACTTCTGAGATGATTTTGAGGCTTTTAAGTGTAAAGGAAATATGTTGAGAGTACACACAACCACTAAGCAAATTATGAAAATGATTTGCCCAGTGGATGGTCCATAATTAAAGGTAGAAACATGCAAATATCCTTACAGAGACACACTGTTTAGTTAAATGAGGGTGCAATAATTTAAGGTACAACTTCCCAAGTTAAAGTTTCTCAGATAAACCTAGTGGGATTTTGATAAAACCTGGAGGAGGGACACATTTTAGCACTGATCTTTGCTCTGTTAAAGGTTAAAATGTCAACCTTTTTAAGACCATAACTGCCACAGCACTGGTCCAAATTGCGATAAAGGGATGGAGTACGTTGTCACTGAATGACCATGACTGACATGTTTATATACTTGCTTTGTGTGCTTGTTGGCCTGCATGCTTGACTGATTTTGTTATCAAAGTTGTGTTCAAATATTCTCTAAAACAATATGCACCACCGTGGGAAAACTTTGATCAGAAGTAGGCTTCTTGGATGACATACATGTAACGTAGCTCACAGCATGTGCTTTGTGTTGTGTTCAAGGGCTACTGTGGCTTGGCTGCACTGATGGCAGAGCCACAATGGATTAGTCGGTATTTGAAAAGAGAGGCAGAGGAGGGCAAACGGCACTCAACCAGCTCTAAATATAGACAGACTCCATAACCCACTGACACCACTGTGCGGAGAGCTGGGATAGAGGAAACCTGCAGGAGTAAAGAAGAACATTTTTTGACATTTCAATAGTTGCGTAGAGACGCAAACATGTGAACAAGCTTCGAATCTGGAACATAGTCAGTAACCCTTGATTTTATATTTAATTTTACTGATGTTATTTATTCTAGTGTCTTCTATGAAGCAATTTAAAACTGTGTAAAATGTGGTGCCATCTTACAAGAATCTCGTTTTGTAACAAAACTTATTTCTTTGTTGCTCAACACTGCAAAGCAATGTTAGATGCAGTGTTCGTGTGGGCGCAAAACATTATTATATTTTGGAAACTTTCAAAGTTTATAGCCTGAAGTGAGGCAACATCTGGAAATAATCCACATCTGCTGACAATACCTGAACACCCGCTCCTGGCACCTGCAACAAGTTCTCGTGTGGAGCGTACGGGGGTAAATGAACCAGCGAATGCTACACTCTGCAGACATGCTAGCACGCCATGTCTTTCTGCCGTGAAACAGCCAGACAACAGCAGGAGACTCGCAGCCTGCCAGACACCTAATTGACCTCCTTGTGAGATGCAAACATCTAACTGCCTGTCTTGTTTCTCTCTCTCTCTCTCTCTCTCTCTCTCTCTCTCTCTCTCTCTCTCTCTCTCTCTCTCTCTCTCTCTCTCTCATCTGCATTTTCCAATTTGACTGCCGGCCAGAAAAAAAACCTCAAAGAAATGTTCCGAGCAAAAACTAACCTACACTTATTGGGACTTAATGCCAACCTCTGACGACTCACTTAAAAAGCTTGAAAAGTCGCTCTAAAAAAAGTGATGTCAGACTGTAGAGAGGCAGAGCCAGGTCGAGTGCTGGGTGGGAGGCGGTGAAAGAATCAATTAGCCCTCCACTAGCACACTGTCCGATTTCAGGGGCTGACTGAGTATGTATTTCTTGACCGAAAACGCCATAACGGCACAAAAAGATTTGAGAGGCTCCTCCAAGAAATGCAGTGTTCTTTTTACTCTAATGTGGACAACAACCACAGTGTATTCTTCACTCAAGGTGACTGAGGTGAGTCTTCTAAAAGCCCCTAAAACTGGACACAGTCCAAACGTCTCTGTCTCAAGTAGGATTAAAAATGTAATAAAAAACCCACATTTGATCATGTGTGTAATATTCTATGTTCATATTAGCTGTTTTGGATAAGCAGGGTCATTTGCTCAGCTGTTTCAACCTTCTCTCCACTACAGCCTATGGTGTCAACTCTCTGTCCTGTAGTAACCTAAATAACATACCCCAGGGACACGCACACACTTTAAGTCCATCCCTGTTGCCGTCTACAAAGACTGTTGCTACAGCTGGTGTGACAGAAGAACAGCAGGTCATCAGCATCCCTGTCACAACGACCTTCATCGGCATGTGAACTCCAAGACCCTGGACTTTAATTTGTGAGACCAAGAGCACATCACCCCATGAAGGATGGGATGGGATAGGATGAAGGACGTTGTTGATGTGTACACAATCTGCAATCCCACCGTTTAAAGTATAACCAGTGTCACTACTGATCATCAGATGTCATACGGGAAGTTTGAGACTAACAGGACACAGACCAGCATCAGTCTATGTAATCTAGATTGCAGCCATAAAGTAGCAATAACGGTTTCTTAAGTACAACACTGTAAAACTCTACTTGACCTTTATGGTTGTTTGACAGAAGAGAGATGCCGAGCTCACTAGCTTTTATTGAAGCTTTCAACCACACCTCACTGTCTTCATCAGCATACTGTATGAAGTTTGCTCATTTGTCATGGAAATAGCTCAGCTGTCATCACCATCCATACTTTGGTTATCTGATGACTCAGCAAGCTAAATCTGCTAAATCAGACCATGGGTTTGGTTGAAAGCTTCGGTAAAAGCTAATAAGTCGACCTTGAGATGTTTTTTTTGTTTGTAAAAATGTAATTGAAAAGCTAACTTTTCCTCAACAAAGTAATCCATTTAAATGTTAACTATCTACTTTTGTGCTGCCAAGCTCAATCTTGAGAGCTACATACTTCATTTCTTGTTTATGATCATTTAAACGTCTTCCCACTGCTACGTAGACCGTTGAAGGTTTCTCACAAAGAGCCTGCGACATGCAAACTTCTCTTTTGACTGACACTTTAAATCACATTATCCGCTCGTCATATTTTGAAATGCAACGGAGAGACGGGATCAGTATCCGCTCACAATGAAATCTAATCATAAGTGAGGATTTGTCGCGACAGGCAGCAGCCTAACTGATCTGAATTAAAACTGAGTGGAAATGTAGGAAATATTGATGAATGAAAATATTGATGAAAGAAAATGTATGCAACATCTAGTGTCTAGTTTGAGGGCAGCATCAGTAGTATATTTCGACTGATGTTCCCCCCAAAGCCTGACAGATGTGTACAGTTAAACACTGCACTGGGGGGAGAAACTATCGTATCTATTACAAAACATTTAACACACATACTGTGCATGAACAGCTGGATTAAAAAAATTAATAAACATCTGAACTTGCTGAACATGCAAAAGGACCTCAACAATGAGCTTCATCCTAAGGGCCAGGTCAAATATTTCAGCTATATGGATCAGAACAAGCAAGTGAGATCTTTACAGCTTTAAATATCGACTCAAAAGTCTAAACTAGCTTGAATTAGCTACACTATTTGAAGATTCTGAAGCTTATCAGCTCACACAAAAGGCTTAGTATGCATTTGCTCTTGACTTGAAGATGGAGCAAAAAGACATTTCATTAAAACATTAAAAAAGACATTGAAAAAACGAAATGTGGTCCAGAAGTGACACTATTTCGGGAAGGGAAGGGAAGGGAATTTGAATGACTTCATACGCGTTACATTTCTACAAATGGCTCAGCTAAAGTGCCTCTGAATAGCCGCTTCCCGGCGGACCTGTGAAAGGTCCCCATGCAACAACACTTTATTCAGTCTATAAAGAATGAAACCTATAAAAATAACATTGATTTTCAGCTATGAAACTCTGCTGCACAAAGACGTGTTTAATGCGGCTGCTCCTCATCTATAATTTTTACGTCGCATGTACACCAGGACACTTTCTCTTCCTCCCTCAGGAAGATTCCACTTAGCAAAGATTTTGGTGCAGCAAGAGTACTGCAAGCAATGCAGGGATGAGGGCTTGTGAATGGGCCAGCCAGACTTCCTGCGACCTCTGAGGCTTAAAGCGGAGGAAGCGCAACCCTTCGTCCTGAAGTCCCGCCCCATCAGCCCATCTGAGGGCCGTCACCAATGATTAGAGTCCAGCGTGGGGAGATTACAGCCTATTAGCACAGAGACGGATGACCAGTAGTAACCTCACTACTGCACTCTATTTAAAGACATCCTACTCTGCTTTCTCTTCTTCTTTAAATCTTACTGTTTTGCAACTTCACTCGTATGAATGCATGGCATCTTTCTTTTTGCTATTGCAAACCACCAATGCTTAACCATCCTTGCACAGCACCTACTCTCTCTTACTCACTCACTCACTTGTCCTTTTGCTCTCTGCCATTATTCTGCTCAGGTCACCCACCAGGAGTCCAACCACCATATCTTCCTGTCACTGAGGAATCATTTCTACAGACGCCGTCACATGCTGTCTCCACAAAACAGCCATTTTATATTGTAAAATAAAAGATGCAGCACTGCAGTAAAGACACATCCAGATCAAGCAAAAGCAAAAATTAAAATTTAAATGCAAACCAGGCAAAATATCTTAAATGTAATTGCATTGCAGAAGGGTTAAAGCAGCTGTGGTCTAGGCAGTCGCACTTACAAAGGCGTCGGAGGCAGCCAGGCAGCGGGTGAGGTGTGTGATGTGTGTCTGAGTATGTGTGTGTGTGTGTGTGTGTGTGTGTGTGTGTGTGTGCGTGTGCTGTGTCAAGGAACCTTAGGCGTATATCACATCCCCCTGTGCAAACTTTTGATTACCTTCCAATTGCCACCGGCCAGATTAAGCTGAGGCTAGCAAGAGGAAGGCAGCGAGATGCGCTTTGGCCTAGTTTGGGCCTAGCTGGCCTCCGTATCACACCACCCTCAGCTCAACAGACGTTGCGCTATTTCACCACACCCACCCACCTCCCCCCTCCCTCCCTCCACCACTCTCTCTCTCTCTCTCTCTCTCGCTCTCTTACACCCTCCCCCAACCCAAACGCGCAGCGCTCATCTTCTCCTTCACTAAGTGATACACAGACACTCGCGCCCGCTTGGCTTAGTGACACACAATATACATGAAGTGCAGACACACAAATGCAAATAAACACTTGTGCTTACACTGTTGGTATTTGCACATTTAAACAAATTACACACAGCAACATAAAAGAGGCTGCTCTTAGTCTGATTTGATTATCAAATTGAGAGTGAAGGTATGCCTGTGGATCGCAACCTGGAGGGTTAGGACCCCAATGGACCACAAGACATTTTTTTCAGGGTCATGACTAAATTTAAAACACATTTTTGCTGTACTAAGTTTTTTTTGTGATTAATGCTCAAAAAATGTCAAATTGTTTGACAAACTATTTAGCCTGAAAGTGAAAACCACTTCTGTTAAATTGTTTACCACTGGGCATATGTATTCTGTCATAAGGCATGTTTAAGGATGTGAGTCAACCACCAGGCTACAGGCTACATATCATTGCATCCTCTGTTGTACATGTTTGAGGAAGGAGGGTTTTCTCATTTCCTTGAGGTTGGATCAAATCACAAACCACATCGGAGCAGGACAACAAACAAATACCAAACAAGAACCACACCGTACATTACTCGGCAGACTGATCTGTAAGGGAACTGCTTGGGCATGTGACGGGCAGACAGACCTGGTTCAGCACATTAGGCTGACCAATTACCGCCCGGCATCCCACAATATAAAGAGGATGCACTAAATGCTGAAACAGCAAAAGAAAACACTCAGAGGGGAAACTGCCGTGCGGATCTAAGAGCACCCGGACTGGCTGATATTATTGATTACACCAGGATTTAGACTTTAGAGTAGTGTATATGTTAAGTGGATCTTAAAATCCCCACCTTGACATATGATTGCTGTCAAAGTCAGAATATACCAAATAACTTGCCAGACACGTAACTATGCAGGAATGTGCATACAACTACATTTGCATCATAACTCCGAACACTCAGTGCAATGGCACATTTATTACACAGCAGGCCAGACTTAACACTCAACATTGTGCAGTCATGCAGAGTCTCTTTAATTTGCAGGTTTCCAATCCCTCTCACTCCCACCCTCTAAAAATTTGTAGAGTTATTAAGTTACAAGTTATTAACCCACTAGTGGGCCTGGGCTTTGTGATATGTTAAGCAACTGAGTAACCCTGAAACATCACTGGTCATGTTCTGTCAAAGGGTGGGGCAAAGCCACCATCATCCTTTTAATTAAATATTGAGGAGGGAAAAAGAATAGGTTTACACACTGTGCAGTGTGGCGCTGCACTCCACGGTGATTAAAATGAATTATTTATATGGAGGAGCAGCAGGGTGTTGGGATGTGATGACAGGTTAAAGAAGCCATGGATCTCCCCTAGGGGCTCGCTTTTCCCTTCAGGTGCACAGACAAACAATTTGGTGCGTTTTAAACAATTTTGGGCCTCAATTCTGACCGGCTGCGTTCCTTATTAAATATGCACCACCGGCGACCTTGTCACAGCAAGTTTTAATATGAATGCACCAACTAAAATCCCAACTGTGACTGGTTGTACGTTACCTAGCAACCATGCAGCGCAGCTGCTGCTGAGGACCTAGACTCTTTGGCGGAGGAATAAACAATTACACCAATGCCTATTTACAATTAAATCTTAGCCTTACGTGCAATCTACCACCACCAAAAATGCTTCACTGAGCATTTACACGGTTTC
Organism: Nannoperca australis; assembly: GCA_036023655.1. NCBI lineage: Eukaryota > Metazoa > Chordata > Actinopteri > Centrarchiformes > Percichthyidae > Nannoperca > Nannoperca australis. The sequence goes on from JAVQJD010035249.1 coordinate 24,721, forward strand.
TTCCATGGAGCACTGCATCCAAGCAATAGCTCTCCGCTGTCGTGACTAAGACGCCTCTAAGCGGGTGTGTAAAACCAGCAAACAAAGGCATTATCTTAAAAAAATATATACATATTAAGGACATCTAAAGATGTAACGACGTCTCTGGACAGTCTCGATGCCCCTTAAACCGGGGCGGGGTGTGGGGGGCTCGGAGTGGAGCACGCTGTGCTCGCTGGTTTGCCGGTAGGCCGCAGGATTTCAGCACCTCCATCTCCCGGACAGCTCCGCCCAATCAGCCGCGGTCACTGGAAGCGCGTCATCCTTCCTCATCCTCCCTCCCTCCATCACTGATGGCGGAGGACACCACAGACAGAAACCCTGAGTACCGGCTTCCTGGCAAGCTAACGTGTTACCTTTCAAATAAAACTGTGGGAGACCGGTGTTTTTACAGCCTCGTCTAGGTTGAAGCACGAGCTGCACCAGGAGGTCGCGAGGGACCGGCTGTTACGAGATGTTAGCTAATAGGTTGTTTTTTTTCTCTCCCCCTTTTATAATGACGTGTGTCCGGTTTCTACGCACAATGTCACACGACCTTAGCATCTGCCCGGCCTCAAATGCTCACGTTTTAACCAGCCCGGCTTACAGTGCGATCGGCCTTTTATTTAACGGTTGCATTTTGAACGTTAAACACACGCACGTCGACACGGAAGGTCTGCAGAGTGACCCACACGCATTCAGCCGCGTGGCAGCCCGTCCACCCCACTGTGGGCTTAGCTATACCTGAATAAAAGGTAAAGAAAACCTGGGAGCATCCCTCGGTGTTGTAATGGCCAGATTAACAAGGGAGCAGAAGCCCCAGCACCGGGGTGGGAGGCAGGGGCTGCTACACCGGGATGCTACGCGTTTGCGTTCAGGGTGATGGTTTCATACACGTGTGGTGTTAGAAAAATGAAAAATGTGCACCGGCGTCATCGCCGTGCAGGCAAAGCGCCAACTGCAGCAATATAGCGGGGTGGGATTCTTCCAAAACAGTCGCCGGAGCGGCTTCTGTGAAACAATAGAAACAGTGGCCGACCACAGCCCTCGATGAATGAAAAAGCCGGCAGTGAATGACACACGATGCGCCTCGAGCCCCACGCGAGACAGGTGCGTCGGCTTCAGCGATGAGCCACGACGGCGACGCTACATCATCAAAAACGAGCGGAAAAGGCGAACAGATTGTCAAAACTCACCTAATATAATCCAGAGCGACCCAGAGACCAAAACGAACGCGAGCATGTCTTTCTCATTGAGTCAGCTGTCCCGGGTGCAGGAGCGGCTCAAAACTGCAGCAGCGACTGCAGCAAGTCGCCGGCAATCCGGGAGATTAAGGAAGGTGGGGGTGGGGTGCGCGTGTGTGTGTGTGTGTGTGTGGGGAGGGGGGCAATATATCTGAGACTGACTACGGTGGGGGAGCCGGGCAGGGGTCGAAGTCGATGTCCAGCAGGGGTTTGTTAAAAAAAAAACTGCGGAGTGAAAACCGAAGAAACAGACCCCGACGGCCTATTGGAGCATCCTTCCTCCTGCTGCTTCCACCTTCACCCAGTTGGCTGCTGCGCAATGGCAGACACCCCTGCTGAAACGAAAAGGTTCATAGGTCGGACAGAAGACGCGATCGACGCCAAGGTTACCGGGGATGAAATGTATTATGGGTGCAAACCATTTCATTCTCATTTTATTTGGAACATAGTCGTGAAAGTCTGTGCTGTAGTCCCTAAAAGCCACGCTATTAAATGTGGGGCATTTCAATTCTCTGCTTTTCTTTTAATAATATAGAATTTGTTCATATGTTTGTAGGTACGGCCTGCAATCTTTGGATATTTCGTATCTTTTTAATACGTTAGAAACGCTGTTTCATTTTTTAAAAAAAAGAAAAGAAGCGGTGTTATTCCGAGTCCGTGCTAGGCTACATCGCACCGTGCAGCCTCCACGTCCCTGCAGCTGAGCGCAGCTTTGACACAGAGTAACTTTGCATCGGGATCACGTGATACGAGAAGACACTCCCAGTGAACCAAAGTAACCTTGAGAAGGGCTGACAAAGTGGCAGAGGCAGTGAGTGAATGAGTGACAGCATAAATACAAACAGAGAGATTACCAAAAAAAAAAAAAAAAAAAAGATATGCAATTAAAAAAATTAGAATTACCGTTTATTTTGGTCATTTGTGCAGGGATTACCGGCTCACTGGCTCTTCACTGGTTACATTTAAAGTGACTACATTTTTCATCCTGTGATACAGTGGTTGAAAGTACTTTACTTAAGTGAAACCTTTACTTTTACTGAGTGGTATTGCAAGTAAAAGATTGGAGTACTTCATCCAGCGCTGCTGTTATGTCTTGACTGGCTGCTCTGAGTTTTATTTGATTAATGGAACATTTCATATTTAAAGCTTACAATAAATCACATCTAATATTTGCCCTAGCTGTTGGATCACTGACTCAGCCTGTGAACGTATTTAACACAGCATCTCTTACGAGCGTCTCCAGTAGTGGCCGACACGCTTACTGTCTTATTGTGCTGCTGTCATGTGACTGACCTGATTAAATGGGTCAGTCGTCAGGACGTCTAATCTGTCACTTGCAGCAGTTCGACCTGCAACCCGCCTGTCCTTCCTCTTTTTCTTCTTTGATCCCGCTGCAGAGAAAACACACACAAAGACAGAGGCGACGGATGAGCCGGTGTACTGAGACAAGTAGCCAAGCTTGTTCGTTGATGGAGGAAATAGGATCAAAAAGATATACACGGAGGGAAAAATAATCAAATGACAAATTATCTTTTTCAATGTTGTTTTAACCAAGTTACCTGTGATCTGCCAGCAGGACACCGGGAGAGTGAATGTGGTTCAGATGTGGGCACTGACTACTTAGTTTATTTATTTTGCACTGTGATCGAAGTACAAACAAGATTAAAAAAAATGTGTTGAGTAAAAAAAGAACCCTTTTTAGTGTAATATAGAACATGACAAGCATTATCATGTGACCACAGATATGGGAGATTGGTGCAAAGGTCAGGGGTCAAAGGGGATATAACATATCCCTTCTCTAACAGGATGGTAACCAATCAGATTCCTTTTATTTCAAGGTCAAAAAGTCAGATTCTTACAAAAAACATGGCTTGTTGTCCTCGTCCACTAAAAACCTTACATTTTATGAGCAAGTAGAAGAAATATCCTAGATTTTCAGTTTGACTTATGTGCACTTTGTGATGTGTAAATTGGTGTTTTGATAACATGAGGAGCCTACAGCCGTTAGCAGCTCCATGAGGCTAATTTTAGACTCAGTGATGCTTTGAGTGAAAGGATGATGTGAGTATGCTAACATTGTGACAACGCTAACGTGCTGATGCTAAGCAGGTATGTTTACCATGTTCACCATCTTAGGTTTCTGATAGCATGCTAGCATTTGATTATTAGCACTTAACACGTTAGTTTTGCAGATATTTGCTCACAAACTGGACAAACTGAAATGATGACCTGATTGCACTTGACGAAGAGCCAGAAGATCAACAAAGTTACTACAATTCATCCTGACGGGAGCATGAAGGTCGCGCTGGAGTTTCATGTAAGTCCATCCAATAGCAGTGAAGACCTTTTGAAAGAAAACCACATGTCTGTACAAACTTTCATGACAATCCATTAAACAGTTGTTGAAATATTTCAGTCTGGAATAAAGGTGTGGACCGAGTGACTAAAAACTGTTGTTGTTTGCAGACTATAAAAGGTATGGCAATTAATAGATTATAATTTCTTCTGGCAAACAAAAACATGCCTGTCTTATCTTACCATGTGTTACGTTTCAAAGATACAGCACTAAAGTATAAACAGCCACCAGGAGCATGACATCACTTTGACCCTGTGAGCCCTGGTGTTTTACTGCAGTCCGCTGGTTCCTGTTTCAACACGGGGTTTAATCAGTAACCATGTTTTCATGCAGAGTAGCAACTCAGAGATCTGACTTAATCCCTTGTTCCTTGACGTAACGTAGCCGTAGTTACATTTTAAGCTACTGCACAAAATGTGATGAGCATTCTGTGTTTTATTACAGGAGGAGGTTACATAGTGTAAGTGTCACATCTCAGACTGAAAAAAGTTACAGAGTTGAAGGATGGCAGAAGGATGGCAGAAGGATGGCAGAAGGGGAAGTTAAATATCAAACGGTGAAAGTAGGGAGATAAAAATAGATTTTCCCACCCTTCCTCTTATTTTCCTTGCTTCCTCCAAATACTTTTCTTTAACCTATTTAAGTAAAGTAAGATTTAAGAACATTTTGCTTATAAAACGTCTATATTTTCACTTTAGCATTTAAATGCAAAACCTTTACATTGAAGTTATTGGTACTTTTACTTAAGTAAAGGATCGGAGTACTATTTCCACAACTGCATATCACCTGATAATGATCACTTTAATAAGAAGAACATTTCAACTCAACTGCAACCACCTCATACAAGTCTAGCCTGCTCTTGATGAACTTCCAAAGAAGGGTGTGTTGAGTTTCTGTCATGACACTCACAAACAGTACACTTATTGGGCTGGAGGGGGTGCTAAACTTTAAGAACCAAACGGCAGGCTTGTTTGAGGGAAATCTGCAGTGATGATGTAATTTGTGTCTCTTTGACCTGAGGGATGTTTCAGTCAGTCAAGGAAAACAGACATGTTAACGCAAGTCTCTGTCCTAAAAAGGCCTTGATATTTGACTCATTTGATCACCTTTTGTCTTTTTTCTGTAAGTTTCCTGGCAATAACGCAGTCTGTAGTTATGTATGCGGTACTAATTATAAGGAAAATATAGCCAGTGTTCAGTAATCACACCTAATGAATTAATTCCAATATAATATCCTAGAGAGGTTATTAATCAGTGCAGAGCTTTAAATTAGATCCGCATTACACAGTTCCCCCACAGTCACTGCAGGTGCTTTGGCAGGTGAGTGTTTGATGTGGCAAATATTTCTTGTGTGAGAAAAGAAGAAGAAAACTACCACTGAGAGAGGAGAGAAGAACAAATGTAAACCAATGACCAAGCTGGAAAAAAAAGCCTGTGTGGTTTGAATAAAAAAATGTACACAAAACTAACCTTGACAGTCAAAAGGTGACGACAATGCGTGCAGCCAGTATCCAGAAACAGGCAACAAGTTAAAACAAACTGAAACATTTGTGCTTCTACAAACTACTACACAAATCTGACACTAAAGAAAACACTAAATCCCTCTCAAATGTAGACCAAAGGGAGTAAAATGTGTCATCTGAAAGAAAGTATCTATTCCCTCCCACTCCCCCATGATGCCACAGTGCAGGTGCAGGTTAAATTACAAGAGCTTTGTTCCAGTGTCAGTGAGCTCTCAAAGCAGATGGTCCAGGGAGAGATTGAATACTCAAGCTGCTTGTCTCATCGCAAAGCCTCAATTTACTGTCTTAACCTTGCAGGTGGCCTAAATAATCAGAATAACCATCTCTGTATGCAGAGAGTGTAATAAATGTATATGAATTTATGAAGGGGGTGTGAAAACACAGGATTGTAAGGTTGTAAATTAAGTAAATATAGGTCGACTCTTGGAAATGGTGAGCAGGTTGGTCTCAACGTGTAGTTATGGTTCTGGAGGACAGTTCAGTTATAGATCTAAATGTTTCACTGTTGATAGAAATGAGAAAGTTCAAAATAAAAACATGATATTGAAGTTGCTCAATACTGTTAGAGACATACCTTTTGAATAAATGATTAAAAATAACCAGTTTCATTTCAATTACATGCTTCCGCTGCATAACTCTTAAACTTTTATATTACTTTCCTAAAATGAACTGATGTCTACATGTGACTTGTGAAATTCTTTAGTTTGGATACTTTCAAAGGACTAACTACTATCTCCATTATTAGTTTTGTGTCGCAGAAGTATGTTTTTAATTCTCTTCTATGCAATTAATCAGCTTCTAAAGTTAGTGCTTTTAAAAATAATTTATTTGTAATAATCCTGATCTGAAAACACAACTAACCAGTCAAATCTAAGAATAAACTCAAAGTTCAAAGTTACGTGTGTTTTGCGTCAGTCACTCAAGTGAATTCCTATAATTCACATCTTTATCTCCACACCGCTGTCTTCCATCAACAACGGGGTTATCTGACAGCTTAATGTGTTCAAACAAACCAACAATAGGTCGGAAAATCGGGATGATTTCCCCCTACAAATCCAAAACTGTGTCTTCACTGGGAAATCCCACTGACTGATTGCCGGTGAAAACTCCGCAGGAAAAATCCCTGCTATTCCCTGCCGAGCGCGCTCGCGCGCCTCGAGACTCGAGTCACACGCACGCAGCAGGGGCGAGCGCGACAGCACCACGCGGGAAGTACCCTATATGGACAGCACCGGTATGCGACAACACTGGTGTGTGTGGGGTTTCCCAGCACCCCATGAAGAACGCCAGACAAGCGTGGGACCGCGCCGTTATATAACACCAGCTCTGGGATTTAAAAGCTTCTGTAAGGAAAGGGAGAAACAAGCACCGGAATGCAAAAAGGTTTAAGAAGATAAGCTATAATAACGTCCTTGAATATAGATACTGACATTTTCATTCACTCCCGTGCAGTTTTGTGCACGCGCTGATTTATTTCTTATGTGGATGGTTTATCACAGATAAGAATGATACTGTGTAATAAAAGCTCTGCTGCCCGTCTCTTTGAGCACGCACAGCTGTTACTTCCGCGTGTGGTTCACTGCTGCCTCTGTCAGCAGCTCTTCCTCACACTGTATTAGCCCCTGTGCAACACTGCCCCGACAGGTGACTGAAGATACTACATCATTTCTTGTAAATGCCCGAATTCTCAGCTCGGTTGCTGATTGTACTAAAGGGCTGGTCCCATGCACATATTTATCATGCCAAGCTGTTTGGTATTTGTAGAAAGAAAAGAGGCTCGTGTACACGTGTGTGTGTGTGTGTGTGTGTGTGTGTGTGTTTATATGTAGGTTAACGTAGCAATTCAGCTTTTTTATTATGATGGTTTATATACAAATTGTTATTTTAATATGGTACACTTTGCACAATGTCAAAACTTGATATTACTGATTCTATCACTGCTGCTGGGGCACTACTAGACATTTTTATTTGTTTTTTTTAAATTAATAATATTATAGTTATAACTATGTATGCTCCTTCATCTGACATAAAATAAACATACATCAACATATAATAACAAAACCATAGCCTGTCATGCTTTAGTATTTGTTTTTATTTTTTCTGTGAGGAAATATCACACACAAATATCACATGCCAATATTTAAACATATTTGCAAAGTCTGCAGACATGTCTCGTGCTAAATATAAAAAAGCATGAAAGTGACAGAAGTCAACCTCCACTTTGGAGGTCGGTCCAGTTTACGTTTAAGAAGTCACCGTAATCGAACGGTGTTGTTATTAACTTCCTCCTTGCATTCAACAGCGTGATTTCTCGGAAACCGGCCTACTGCTGGAAGATAGGGGCATCTGCGCATGCGCCGAAGCGCTGTAAAAAATATCAACCTTAGCCTAACTTCATTTAAATGATTGATCCTGCAGCATTTTCAAGTGCCATTTAGTATTTGGGGTGATCTGCAAATATACAGAGGTGACATCAGTTGATTACAGTGCATGCCACTTTGGTTGAACATTTTTATTTTATTTAGTTTGTTAGTTTAAAAATCATGATTTTTGCGTTAACTGCACTGATCAGATTTTTCTACCTTTAGTCACGACATGCACCCTTCATTAAAAAACATTATATGCATAAACTTTCAATGGTTAAAAACCTGTTAAGTGATAATTATATAGGAAAATATTTCAACTGCTCTTTGAATAACGAGCGAATGTTTTTTATCCGGGTGGACATTTTTTACAGCGTTCACGTCTTCGTGCCCAGTCGGGGAAAACCCACTTCACTGTATAAATTCAGCGCCGACGAGAGTATTCAGTCAGTGCCCACTTCTGATCAGCACACGTCCCCAAGTGGATAACAAAGACGAGGAGAAGCTTCTCTGGAACTATACTATTCTTGTGCATTTTCCTCTTACGGATCATACAACAAGCAAAAATCTGTAAGTGATTTGATATTCATTTATCACCTCTACTTGCGTTGAATGGCTCATCTTTTTTTGCTCATACTTATTTTTTTTTAATCTTGAGAATAAAAATCGTAAATCTTGAATAGATGTATAGAAAGATAAAGTTGTAGGTAGCCTCTAACGTTCCTAAAATACGAATGTAGCGATGCTTTTAAGTTTGCGGATGGTACATTTTGTGTATTTTTTTATTTTGTGCACACAATGTGTCCAGTAGGTCTCTAATTTCTTGATAAAGTTAATGATAATGTATCGTGTGCATGCAGCAGTGCAGGAGGAGGCGTGTGCTCTCCCCGCGCACTGGGGGATCATTTGGCGCTAGTCTTCAAATGCCTCCTGCTTGGATAAATTCAAGTTTCAACAACTTTTAAAAACGAACGTTTGGATGTCAAAGTTAGTGCGTGTGCATGTATTCACTTTTTTTCTTTTTGAACGCGGAAGCCATAAATATCCAGTCAGGAAATGATTTTTAGTCTACTCTGACTTTCGTAAGCAACGCTGACTCCTACGCGTAAACGCCCCCCGGTCCCCCCCGGTTCTGTTGCCCTGGCCGTGAACCCTCGTGCGTCCCGGCAAGCAGGCAGCAGTAAATCTAAACCGAGACAGATGCAGGGGTCCCTTTGCTTTCACTACTGGACATCACGCACACAAATCTTCACTTATCTCTGTAATAATTTCCTCTTGTCCTGCATATTTTAGGCAAACATGCCCGTGTCAAGGATGAGGATGAGGCCGTGGCTGGAGAGCATGATCGAGTCAAACTCCATTTCGGGTCTTAACTGGGTGGACAAGGTGAGAGGCTCATTTCTTCTTGCAACGGGTGAAAACATGTTGTCATGTATTCAAAGGAATACAGAAATATACATTTTTTTTAAATGTATTTGTTGTAGGGTCGTACCTCCTGGCCACTTAAAGAGGGAAGTGATTTCTGCAAGGCTGCACGTGGCTTTTTTGATGTGTAGTCCCCTAGCTGATCACACGATATTAGCATACTACTCAGAGAGTAACTTGTTTGAAGCACTAGTTGGGATGTATTTTGGTAAGGGGGCGGTGGCTGTTGCAACATATCCTGTTACTATCTGTAAGTGGGTAATCGGCCAAACTTGTCAAAGACAAAATACTGTGGCTCAAACAACATTTTTTATTTTAATAATCATTTTTCATAATTTAAGGCCGCAAATAAAAAAAAGTTTACATTAGCCTACAAGTTAGATGCTGTTTGAATGCCAGCCTTTTGCAATATTAGAAAATCTGTGCTCACATTTGAAGTCATTCTATGTCTAATGTGCAACCGCCCTCGCTCAAACTCAGTATCTCCATTTGTATTTTCCAGGATAAGACCATGTTCTCAATTCCCTGGAAGCATGCCGCTCGACACGGCTGGGAGCTGGACAAGGATGCATGTCTGTTCAAAAAATGGGCCATCCACACAGGTGAGCAAGCGGGAATACACGTGCAAACGCTGCAGGTGCTAAGGCAGAACATTCTCCCTTTTGGGCTTAAAAAGCTGTGAAACTGAACGAAATGCATTCTGCAGGAAAATATGTGGAAGGGCAGACCTGTGACCCAAAGACGTGGAAGGCCAACTTCCGCTGTGCAATGAACTCTCTGCCTGACATCGAGGAGGTGAAAGACAAGAGCGTGAACAAAGGCCACCAAGCCGTGCGCGTCTTCAGGATGTTGCCTGCCACCCCGAAATCTAGAGGTGAGACAACTGACAGGAAGTGAGCAAGCATTAAAAACAACAGAACAATTAACATCGGTGTGCAGCATCATCCGGCTGCTGGTCTAAACCTTTTCTGTTTTACTTGCTTGAAGTGACTTGTTCTGCGCTTCTGAGCCTTTGAACATATCATTTGATCAAAATATCTTTCTTTTGTCTGCACAGATAAACGAAGCAAGGCAAAGGAATCAAAGCCAAGGAAGAAGGTAAATAGATTTTGACTTTGCTGGTATTTGCCTTTGTTGTGTCGTGACACTTGTTACATAGTCAGAGGGCTATAAAAACTTTACCACCCTGACACCGACCCAGATAATTTAATGGCATCATAAAATACAATAATTTGAATGGCGTTGGTGCAGTAGCTAGACATACAACTGCACATGGCTTTGTTGGAAATTTCCTGAATCTCACCAAATGTGACTTTCTATCTGCCTCTGCAGAGCTCAATGATCAAGACAGAGGAAGACCTGGACTACAGTGATACTCAGTCTCCCAATGAGTCAATGCCAGAAGACACTTCACTTCACTCCACTCAGGAGAACACAGTCGACAGCACGGTGAACTCAGAGCTGCAAGGTGAGGGAGAAAATATGTAGTTGAAGAATGAACTTGAAAGCACTGTCATTTCCTGTATCATTCTGTCAAAACTGTCATGTGTATTTAATGCTGTGGTTTGCCATCTTTGCAGATTTCTCATTTGGGACTTTATCCGAAGTTCCTGACTGGTCTTTGTCGGTTGAGATCGGGCCTGACAGCTTGCCAAACACCTTCTGCCACAGATTTGAAGTTTCACCTGAACACAGCCCCGGTAAGACGGCAACACTCATTGCATACTTGCTTATAAATGGTTTAGGATTAACCTAAATGCAATTAAGTTAATATAAACAGATATAAGACAAAAAAACAACAAATATCACAGTGCCATACTCATGTTCTCTACCCTTTCTCTCCCTCTGTCTTCGCTGTGATCTTCCAGATCATGAATTTAATGACGACATTATCCAGGTAAGCGTTGCCTTCGGCTCCTACTCTTACCAGCATGCATTTTTCATTGACAGGAATACCCATGTTTGTCTTATTCTGCCTGTTTGGCTTGTGTGATAATACCCAAAACAATAAGATTCATTGTTAAAGACTGTTTGGTGTGGTAAAACTCCAGTTGTGCAAAATACTATAGCCATACTCAAGTCCAGTGTTGCTCTTTCAGATTTGTCAGCAACTGGAGAAAGACTCACACTGGATGTCAAGCAGTTTAGACGGCAAGGGGTTCCTGTGCAATGAAGCATGCACCAGTCCAGGGAGCCAGTGGAGTGAATCTTCCTCAGGTAAATGTTGCTAGTTGATGATGTCTTAAACATTATTAAACACTTCTGTCTCCAAAGCCACAAGTTGGGCCACTCACAAGAGACAGATTAACAAAAGAAGGGTCAAAATTGATGCAGCAGAGGCTGAGATGTCCTGACTTTTAGTCCCTCTTAAGGGTCAAACTGCAAAAACACTGGTTCCTACATTTCCCATAATGCAACTCAAAAACATGTTTTGTAAGACCCTCTCTCTAGTGAATGTCCACACCAAAGTCAATGCTCATAACAGTCTCAGACCCAATCTGAGACAACCCAAATGATGTCATAGGGATGTCATCAGGGTCACTTTCGGAAATGTTTAGTCTTTCATGTTAGCCCACATCTCCTAATATATGATCTCCTCCACCATACTGATCTTATTTCTCTGTTTTGTTTTGTAGTCGACGAACTAGAAGACATGCCGCAGTACCTAACGTTGGGCTCAGACCTCACAAATCCCACAGACATCCTCTGGAACAGCTTTTGTCAACAGATCCCCCCAATGCTCTGAGGACTTCAGGACATGTAAGGACAGTGATTTGAGACTTTGGACTCTTATAGAACTCCTCCTGCCAACCAACGTCCCCATCTGGGTTGAGTCACCTATCGTCATTCCTCCTGTCTGTGATGGATAGTGCCCACAACATAAGCTAAATCACCATCCTCCCCATGTGCTGTGTGTTCGACGATCAGTAACAGTTGGACGAGCTTTCCTCATCTCCCTCAACCTTTCTGTGAAGTTATGAAGTTTTGATATTCACTGCTAAGTTAGAATCACTCACATGCTGATCATTTTGTGTGTTTTGGCTGGTTCGAGGCATTCTCATGCTCAGTATTGTGTAAAATAGAATTCTGATTCTAGATGTTCTATGTACATACTCAACCACAAATACAAATGAGGAAACCAATGCTTACCTCAGAACACATTCACTCTGCTCAATAGGCAGTTCATGTACAGTGTCAAGTAATTATCACATCTGTTTTTCCGTTATATGCTAACTAAGTTTTAGTTTAAGGGCTAAGAATGAATTTAATAAAACTCTCAACTTCTGGTTAATATCTCTACTTCAAAATCCTACATTGTTTTGCTTAAGGCGGTTGTACATTATTTCTGTAAATACTTGTTTTTATCTGTGTGTTTTCATAAAATAAAAAAAATCTAAATATGAATGAATTGGACTATTATTAACACAAAGGGCTTCAAGTGTACGTGTGCAGAGAGGGACATCCTGTCTGTGCTCTGCTGTGACCAGATGTTTAAGTGTCATATTGGCACGGATTTCTGCTGAAGTGTCTTGAGTAAGGCACTGAAACAAAATCAGCCTAAGCAGCATCAACATGTAACCTGACCCCCGTTCTGACTAACACATTTCCCTCCAGTGGAAAATGAAGAATGTCAATAGACAAAGTCAAATCAGCCTGGTTAAAATCACCACAACATACTGTACATGGTTAAAATCATACAACAACTACAGCTTATCTCGATATGAATGCAGTGATCATCCCCCCACTTAATATACTGTATGACAAGCTGGACTCAGGAGAAAAATACCATATATTGCATTACTGTACTATGTTTTGCTGTTTCCTGTTGCTCTGCATGGCTTGTGCACTGTCTTGAGAATGCATATTTTGTTGCGTGTTGTTGTCCTCTGCCTGTACATCTGAACCATCATCTCATTGATTTCAAAACATCTCACCAACGGACCGCAGTTGAAAATTAGCCCGCTGGTGCGTTGTCCTTGAATAAACTCAAATTTAATGACTGAGAAGAAGAGTTGTTCTACACCAGCCAGATGCTGCAAAAAAAGAAAGTTACTGATTAATGTGATATTTTGTTATTACATATATAGTAGGTAGTTGCATCAGTTATTTTTTGTTCCCTATCTGGGGATCCCCTATAATCCCCACACATTTTGAGGAAACTGTTTTATTGTGTAACATAGCTAAGCTATGCATGTTGACATTACTCATGATCAGCATGCATCACAATAAAAAGCATTAACAAAGGCAAAAGGGTATGAGGTATCTAGCCTGGATTTTGATTCACTTGATAAAGATGTCTGCATAGCTTTGGGTTTTGGGCAGCTGCCATTTTCCTTCATAATAAACCGATGCACTGGCAGAACACAGCAAACATTTCTTTTTGTTCATCCAGGAATCTTTTCAAGTTTGTCCAGGTGACAGACAGGCATGTTAACAGACACGTTTACCCATTTGAAAGATGAAAACGTAACAACAGGAAGGTGATGATTGCTAATTATGCTTTCCAAACAAATAAATAATTTAAAAGCCTGGATTAACAGTTCTGTGTGTGACTTACATGCTTGACAGTATATCATGGCAAGTCACATGGGGCAAGAAATGTCTTGACAGGGAAAACCACACATTTCCTGTTAACTTTAAATTCAATGTAGAAACTGTGGACTCAGGTTTTATGTACGTACTTTTAAAACTCGAATGCTATCTAATGCAATCTAATGCTAATCATTCTTCATGCTGCTGAAAAGGACTCTATTTATTTACTTTATAAGTAAGTCTAAGTCTATTTCTACTTAAAAAAGTGATAACCCACATTGACTAGAATGTCTTTTTAACAACAATCAGATAAAAAGGCAAGCCAGGGCATTAAAAATAAAAACTTAACTAATGACATTATAATGCTAGTCCAGTAGTTTTGTGAACACCAGGGTGTATGTAATTGCAACTGTAAACTGCCCTTTGTTCAAAATCTAAACACCTGTTTCGTACCTACGTTGCATGCTGATCTATTGAGGTTATAGCCAGTGGACGAACAGGTATCTCCTCCTCAACCACAACTCATTTTTCATCAATGTGATTATTGAATTTTGATGAAAGAAGGCCAGCATTGTAAATAAGCACTTGCATTTAGAACAGGACAACGTAACACAGTGAAAGCTGTGGAACGTCCAATGCAAAACCCAACAGCGTTAAATCTACTCTTAAATACCGATAAATGGGATTTCGCCTTTTTGGCAGATGCGGTCGCCGTTGAAATGCTCTTCCTTTCCCTTGTTCTCTAAAGAAAGATGGTGACAAATCCATGGGCACAGATTGAAGGGCTCAGTGTGTAAAGGTGGGTAGCGACACATCACCCTTCCTGAGCAAGGAAGTGGGTGCATTAATCTAAATGTTGTCTGAAATTCCTGTGAAGAAATGCTGAATCATTTTGATTTATTTCTTCATTAGTCTAAGACCAAATTTAAATAGACTGTCTAAAGATACTGGAATCAACCTATAAAATACCCGTCACGTGTGACGTTTTAATTGTTGACCATTAACTCCCCCCGGGTCACAAAAAAGAAAATGACCTCAATGCATCCTAAATTGTAGCAACAGCCATGATAACAGTATGACACTCGCTAACACTGAGCACTTGCTGTAGTAGTATAACGTTTTACTCACTCCACCACTGCAAGCATCATATATCTGCTGTTTATCTTAAACATCTTTAAAAGATTATACTGTGGTGGATCGTTCCTTTAAGACAGGGGTCTCAAACTCGCGGCCCGCGGGCCAATTGCGGCCCAGCCTCACCCAGACTCTAACTCCAGTGGCACCCTGATAAGTTGAGTTTGAGACCCCTGCTTTAAGAGTTCTCCGCTTTGGGTGTCAAACTGGACTGATTTAAAACAATCATTGTCTTGTCCATTTAAAAGGCATGTTGTGGATTCGTAAAGCTCTGCTGACATTTATTAAAACAGGAATTTAAAATGCGCTTTAAGTTAGGTATCAACTACCAGTGAATTGAATTGCCTGAATAGTCTCACCTCAGTCCATAGTGGTGTAACGCTTGTATTAATGACCTGCAGCTGTTGCTGATGTTAATAACCAGATATGAACTATGATAAACTGCCCGACCAGTTTGATAAACTGATACATAGATGTGGACACACACAGACACACACACACACACACACACACACACACAAAGTTGTAAAACATGCTTTTTTTATTTGTTGAAGGTAAACATGGCTTCTCAAGATACATTTGTCAAAAGAGATCATCTAACTTATTTACTTCGCATCACAATCGCTCACAGATATGGGAAGAGTGCAGACTTCCAATTAAAAAACATATCAGGTGCAAAAAAGTAGCTTTTTTACAGAACTGTATAGTTGTGATAAAATATGGATAATAGCACATGATACACTTGTTTTAATGAAAGAGCCTTTGTGATGTAGTGCGTCTGTAATCATCAAACCATAACTTCTAAGATAAAACAATATTTTAGTCTCATAAAAACACTGCATTGATTTCCTGCTTTGATGTTTGGACTCGCACGTACGTATAAGAACTTTAAAATACTTTGACCGGGTAGCTAACTAGCTTGTTAAATAACAAATGAATCATTAACTAATCACGTTGATGCTGTGATACTATACTTTAAACACCAGACATTATGAAAAGTCTACATGAATGGCTCTTTGTATCATATAAAAAAAAATATATATATATATATATATATATAAATATCAGGTTAACAACGGTCAAGTGAACATGTATTTGAATAAATAAATGTGTAAATATTTAAAATCTAAATCATGAAGAAGTACATTTATCGACAGTTTATGTCCTGAGGTTGGTAAACTATAGACTGGACAAACTGGAAAAAAACATTAAAAACCAGTTGTGAAACTGTATATACTGACTTCACACTTCATTTTTACTCCGTCTATATTTTGTTGCTGAATGCATATTTTCACGATTCCCACACACTGTTTCCCTCTTAGTTTCAGACAGTTCCTTTACAGACAGGCGGCCCATCACGCTTTTTTCTTCCTTCCGCCGTCTGCTGCAGATGCAGAGGTGGAGGGCTGCTTTTGATACGTTGCAGACTGTTACCCTATCAGGAAAGAGAACAAACATGATATATGATTAAACGCATTTCTTCCTTATCATGTAACAAATATAAAGATTTGTGGTACACATCTCAGTCACCTGAGCCCTAAGGATGGTTCATTTAGTATTTGTACAAAAAACGTTCAAAATTAATCGAATCAGCCATTTTTAAACCATGTGGCAGCTTTGATTGCATCATCCCTGAATCTGACTAAAAATGAAAGACTTTAAGAAAAATAAAAACTTTAAGGAAAGTTTCAAGGAAGTAAATCAAACCTATGACTTAAAGTGGAAGTAACACAAATCTGAGAGACAATTTGGTAATGGCTGCATTCAGTTGCTGGACAGTGAAAAATGACTTCCAGTAGTAAACACAAAAAGAAAATAATGGTAGCTACTTTATTCCAACATAAACACTATTATCTCAAAACAGGCGATAAAAGGTCAAAGATTGAATAATGGCACTTCAAATAAAATAAAGAAAGGCACATGACGTCTACCTGTGAAATACAACCTTAAAATGTACAATTCTGACAAAAAACATCCCGCAAAGTGTTACTCTATACCTCCAGAACAACTATATCTCCACAGTGGTTTTTGTCAGATGGACACCAGATTTTCTGTTGGGGCTACTTTCTCTAATAACTGCCATGATCATTTTATTCTACTTCATCCATTACTGCAAGGAAGAGCACCTACACTGTAGTCAATCCAAATAGCCTATGCTGTGGGCTAACGTTTAAGTCCCCTGCAAATAGAAAGTTGTTGTTCTCCTTAAATGATTGGTGGTGCCTCATTATTCCAAGATCTGTACCCCCTTTCCTACCGCAAAAAAACCCAAAACATTGCTGCGCCTTAGCACTGATGAGTACACCTGTAACTCTTCAGTAACACCTTCACCTGAGTTTCGAGAGATTTTCCCAAAGTCATTGTCTTAAATTACCCCTGCTATTTGGTCCCATATCTTGACTCTACAAAACATTTTACAATATTTAAAGGTTTCTCAAAATATCAGTGTTGTTTACTCCCCTTTGTCCAAACTTTAGTTTGTTTCTCAGTACTGTACCTGGCTAGTAATAGAATTATTTCTTCCAATTGTACCTACATTTAAGTACCATTACGAACCAGTAAGTATTTTATTAATAGCTGATTAATACAGCTAATATGGAACATTTTACTGTAAATCATGGGCTGTATTATCAAATCCCCTACATTAAGTATTTCTTTGAACTGATTGACTGATTAGTTGATTTGATTAGCAGGTTTGATTTTATGGCATTCTTACACTTTGCTTATGGCTCAAATGTGCATTATCAGTGTTTTGGATCAATATGACGACCTATGTATCTCACAGTTAGATCCAAGTGCAGGTGGAAAGTTATGATACCAGACTTAATGATTTGTACAATTAAGTATCAAAGTTCATTAGCAAATTGAGAAAAACAAGTGAAGTCGAGTTCAAGAGGGACACAAACACATCCAGTAAGCTATTTCAATGAGAATGCACGTGAGATTTGGCAAGGCACTACAGGAAAATAGGGAAAAATAAAAAGCAGACATGAAGGTAAAGATAAAAAACCAAACATTTTCCATATTACAGCTGCACGTTGTGGTTAAATTACAGAAACTGGTCAGAACTCCCTTAAAATACACGGATGTTTTACAGGAGTTTTGGTATGAATAAACTGCTACTCTATATTTCTCTAATTTTCATCAAAGAGTTGATCATTTACAAAACACAGAATACATCAAGCCATTTTCTTTTACCATTTGCTTCATAAAAAAGCTTCAATAAATAATATATTCAACAATCAACAAGTGTTGCAAAATGAAAGTTGGTCACTTCAACATCAAGTACAAATAATCTTTTTACATTTTTTTGTTCCATACAATTTGTGAACCTATGGTTGTTATTAAGGCAAAATATATTCAAAAACTGACCAGTTCAACGTATTTACCCATAATAACTCCTACTAAAATATTGTATGTAAATAAACAACAGGTGAAGCTTCTGTATTGTAAACTCAGCAGGTGAAGTGAAGGGGTGCAAGTCGGAAAAAGCACACAGTGGAACAATACTATATGCTCCAAATATATTTCCAGAATGCTTCAACCAACAAGGCTGAGTGTATGTCAAGGACGATGCCTTTGCCTTTGCTGTTGTTTGTACAGGTTAAATCCGGGTTTTTTTCATAGATCATTGGCTTTCTTTGGTGGCTGACGATTTGCACACACGCCACACACGCAAACAAAGGCTATGAATCTGGACAACGGCGTCCTTAATTCAAGTTCAAGTATCATTTAATCGCAATCTCAACCATAAAAAAGAACTTTCTTCAGGATCACAACTCAAAAAACATAAAAACAACAAACGTTCCTGGCTGCATTAAAAAAACTGATTTCAATAATAAAATCTTGGCTTTAACTAAAATAAAGTGTACATGGTGGAGTAAAAAGATAAAAATAAGATACATATATTTGTTTGTTTAAAATTGTGCTATTCTGAGTTGGTCATCTGTATTAACAGAGTGTGTCTGCTCTGTGGTTTTTATTAAATATTTTATTCCTTTACTGTAGAACAAAAGGTCTAAATCACGCAATCACAATCACGCAAACAAAGGTCAGGAAAGGAGGAAGTGGAAAATGCTTCTTGGGAGGTGCACTAACTGCCAGAAAGTGCTCATAATGTGCTCTCAAGAAAATGTTAAACTGCCACATATACCACACAACCTGATCTAAAGACAAATGTCAAATGACAGCTAAGTGGACTACTTAATCCATTAACTTACAGTTTTCTGCCTTTATTGCCCTTTAAGTAGATTTAAAGTTGGGAAAATCCTCTTACCCCTCTCTATCTAACAATATCACATTCTGTATCAGCATTTTCTAGCTCTGCATTAAAGGTTTGATTTTACACG
This sequence comes from Nannoperca australis, assembly GCA_036023655.1. NCBI lineage: Eukaryota > Metazoa > Chordata > Actinopteri > Centrarchiformes > Percichthyidae > Nannoperca > Nannoperca australis. The sequence goes on from JAVQJD010035249.1 coordinate 43,666, forward strand.
GAGTAAAAATATGTAAATGTGCCAGTAAAATTAGCTGTTTTAAATAAGCCCTGAACCGTGCAAGGCCAATGCTGATATAGCGTTGCTCATTTGGGACTTATCTACGTCAGTAAAGTTATATTAAAAAATAATGTTAATGCCTTGATGATCAATCTCTCAAAAGAAGGTGTGGCATTCGGGTGGAGATACCAAACCCACAATGCACAACTATTCCGCCCTGCCCGTGCATAGATGAGGTGGCTTTGAAAACACCTAACTTGTTAAAACCACAAGAGAGGAGAATCGAGGGGGGCAGGATGGAGGGGGACCGGTGTGTGTGTGTGTGTGTGTGTGTGTGTGTAAGATGCAGTGGGAAAACATAGAGATATCTTTGGTGCTTTCCATCTGGTCAGTGTAAACATTTCACTCGACATGTGTGTGACATGTTTTTTTTGTTTTTTTTATAGTTGTGAAACGACAGAAATGTTCATGCAAGGTTACTTCCCCCGAAGACACACATACACACCACAGCAGGGTAACTCTAGCCGGCTTGGTATTTCCCTAAATCTTTCAGACTCGTGATACTGAGTGGCATCACTCAGAAATGAAAACTGTGGTCAATACTTCAATTGCCCAACATCTGTACTGCAATCAGGAATCTGTGGTCCGTCTTTATCCAAAAGTACATTATGTTATATTATGATTATGATTATATTAAGATTTACATCAAAGGCAATCCTGAGTGCTAGATGATTCCACACAAGCGGTGCTGCCATGCCATGAGTTTGTTTGAGCAGCCCAAACATTTTTTTTTAATGAATTATACAAATGTTTTATACTTTATTGTTGATTCATTTCTCAACTCCAAAGTCTAGAGTCGTGTCAAAAATGGCACTCTAATTATTTTATAGGTCAAAGTCAGCTAGCTAGTCACGTAACGCCTGACCAGATTACATTTCTATTAAAATAATGAGCAAACATTGTTATCCATTTGTTGTGTGAATATTGCATAGTTCAACTTTTTCATGGTTATCTTTAGGCACTTGGTTATGGTTAGTGGAAAATCATGGCCTGCAGTGACAAAACATATTTATGTCTTACACCCCTGTCCGCCAACTACGGTCTGCCTCAGAGAACCGCCTGGCTGTGAAAAACAGCTGTGTTATGTCTCTGTAGACCACTCTGAAAGAAGTCTGACAAATTTGACTCAAGTGTCACCATTTGAGTATCTTGAGTTCAGTTTTGAGACAACTTATATTATATTACAGTAAGTTGCATCAAGTGATATTGGAGCTTGACAGATTTGCTCTGCTTCCTCAAAACACCTTTGTTTGTCACTTTAAACTTATTAAGAAGCTACGTTTTACTAGATAGTAATTCCTATATATGCCTATATATTTTGCTAGCTTTTTCAGTGTAGCAAAAATACAGGTTTTGATATATTTGGGTGAATCATTTGGTGTAAAGTTACCGATATATGATCGGTAGCCAGAAACGTTGTAGTTTAGAGTTGGCAGAAATGTGTATGGATCATATATTTTTATGTAATGTTGGCTGCAAGGTTTTCTGCCCTCCCAGTTTGGGAGTTACACAGCATTTGCGTGTGTGTACATGTGCATGTGTATATTTCTGATGGTATCGCTTCTTTGGAAACACATCTGAGCATGTCTTGCATGTCTTGTCACTGCAAATACAACCTGCCCAAGAACAACTCCTAGGAGACCATTCAAATAAGTCTCCTTCCATCTGTTTCTATGTATTTAAAAACAAACAAAACATACACAAAACGCTGAATATTAGCATATGTTGTAACTGGATCTTCGGTTTTGTGACCATTAGCTGCTGCTGCTTATTGCTACAAAACACATTACTATTACTATTACTACACATACTATTCTGTTAATGCTACCGTGCTCTTGTTAGTATTTAATGTGTACCAAGTAGCTTGAAGACGGAAAGTCAATCAATATATACTAAACATATATAGAACAGACAATGACCTCCGTGGGAGGTGGATTTTCAGGTTTGCAGATGTCATCTTGGATTTAATTAGTGATTTGATAGTGTTAAGCTCTAATGTCTGTTGCTGGACACATGCAGTAACATGCAAAACACACACAGGCCTATGCATGAGTACATGCATGAGTACATACCTGGGTAAGTGAAAAAAAGGTCTTGTGACCAGTGTTACTGTATGACAAGTCAGTAATTGTCATGTTCCCACTAGTTACTGCAGGTTGATACACATTTTTACAACCTTAGTATCAACCTTCCAATAAAACGGTTTCTGGGTGTCAGTTTGAGAAATTGGCATTCTTCCCTGCGCCGTGCTGCTGTTTTAAAGCGATCCCAAGATAAATAAAGGTAAAAAAGTATAAGAATGTCAATGTCCTCTGGAATTGCTTAGTTTATTTAACAAAATAAGAGAAACACAGCGTAATCGCAATCATATTAAGGCTTGTTGCTACCCTACCTTAAAAAACCCCCCCAAAACTGCCACTTTGCATTTTATTCCAAAATCGCATATCTTGACATGGAATTTGGCTGGAGTGCCAGTGTTGTGTCTGATGTTATAGTTAGATTTTTGCTTTTTTTTTTTTTTTTTTTCTCAAACTCAACCACCACCAAAACTTTGTATTTACACTTCATTTTGCACGTTTACATACTGTTGTCAAAACTGTAACATTTATGTTTAAACCCAACATAACAGGAAATTACAGAAACAGAAATTAAACTGCAGTTTGTTTACATCTACATTTAAAAAATAAAAATGGATAAAATCCTAATTGGAACACTGAGCACCTATTTGTAGTCCTGTTTATATATGACCTCCATAAAAGGTGAGAAAAGAGGGCACATGAGGGGAACCACATTTTGTAATTATGAGACGATATGTCGTTTCACCAGTCTCTTCCAGTCAGTCCAGTCAGAGTGGTTTACAGCCCATCCCAGGATGGTGTCACTTTCCCTTCCACCTTACTCCCCAGTCCTCAGCACCACAGGGGAATTCTTTACCTTATGGTTAGTAAGGTACCTTACATAAATCGTAAGGTAGGGTAAAACTAAAGGGGACAGTGGGGAGTGTTCGCAGTCATTGTTAACTGATTTTTTAATTTTAATACCTGTAGAATAAACATTAGAGTTTTTAAAACACAACAAGATGACAATGAAAGTGGCCAACAGTCACTTTGGGAGTGTTCAAACAAACAAGTGTGGTGAAAAAATATAAAAAGTAGGGCCGGGAAAGTTAACGCATTATTATCCCAATAAACGCATTAATTAATTAACGGCGACAATGATTTTATTGCACATTAATGCAGTTTCACTTAAATGCAATACACTCCGGTGATGCAAGCAAATCACCCACCCAAACAAACAGCGGAGCGAAGCTTCGGCAGACTACGTTGGATGAAGCGTGTGGGAGAAGTGCAGATAAACAAAAGTAAGACAAGCGAACAAATGGCAAAGCGAAGTGGATATCTACAAGCTGCAGGCCGATTAGTGTTGTTGAAGAAGTCGGTCTGAGGAATGTCCTTAGGATCACAAAGAAGTACGTCACGTATGAGCCTCCCTGAAGACACACCATCACAAGAACAACACACGAGTTGTATGAAAAGGAGACGAGTGACGGTGTTACAACGTCCAGCAACTGTTGCTCTCACTGGAGACTACTGGACATCGCTGGGTAACCATGACTACCTCAGAGTTACATTATACAAATGAACAGTAGGAGCTGCATTCACATGCATACTACTGTGAACAAGCATCTCATTTGTTTAAAGTGTTTGCAAACCAAATGTTGTTGCACTTTTGTTAATATAGCACTATTTGTAAAATAAAAGTGCGCAATACACCACTTTTGAATTCATTATTGAATTTTGCACAGAAAATCACGCGATTAGTTGCGATTAAATAATGTAATCGTTTCCCAGCACTAGTTATAATAAGGTAAAAAGAACTCTGATTCCTCTAACCAGTTTGTCATGCATTTCTTTTTTCCCACACCACACATTTTGTTTTATTCCCCCCCGAAAATCCAAGTATTTCACAACCTATTATTGTGATTAACTTGATTACATTTTTTAATCAACTGACACCACTAATAAAAAGTCAAACTTAAGGGGAAAGAGCGTTTGCAGTCAGGGTACTGAGACTCTGGAACGATCTGCCAGAGGAAATCAGGTCGGCAAAGTCAATGATCACCTTCAAGTCTCTTCTTAAAACATATTTTTATTGGAGAGTCTTTTATTTTTCTTTAATGTTTTTTTATTTTTTTATTGGTATCTGTTTTCTTGATACTATGGCTTGACTGTTTTATCTTGCTGTCTTTGCGAAGCACTTTGTGCTCCATAAATATTAGATAAGATTATTATTGTTATTATAGCACAATCCATGGATTAAAGAAGTGCCCTTCTTTTTGTTGTAATGAAATCTTGGTTCATGCTACATAAATAAAAAATATGTCAAAGACAATAGTGGTACATGTTGTACTGCTACCTGTCTGTGTTTTTTTTTTAGGTCACTGTGAGGGTTGATCCTGAGACGTGTTTTGGTTGTTTTATTGCTTTTCGGGTGAAATTAACTGTTGAGCTGCATGTCGGTGTGAAGAGAACACACCCTGCATCTAAAAAACACCAAAACAAATTATCAGGAGTTATCTACGAGTTTCATTATGACTCAAGCTGAAAGGTATGAATGGCTCATTGCAGTACTCTCATAATCACACATATCCCAAAGCCATGAACACTCACAGCTGGAGCTGTCCCAAGTTGACGGAGTTGTCCCCAAGAAGTGATATCATCTGGAAGACATTCTCAATTCAAGGTCCCATATTCAAACTGTGGTTTTATGACTTCAGGATGTATGCTTTTATATACATTTTTGTGTGATAATAAATTAAGAGTCTTTACTACAGCAGACGTGATTATCCAGCAACAACTGAGGAAACAGTCAATTTGTTCTGACAGCAGAAAACAATGGCAGGAAGCAGAATGCAGCCAATTGGAGAACTTATCTCAGTTATCCATGCTATGATTGCACTGGAGAATATGTTTAGGCCTATATTTCAAGAAAACAAAGGTAATTTTAAGGTCACCATGATTCAACATCACAACACCACATACACTCATACTGCACATATAATAATAAATGAATCATCTACACGTGAATAATTGAGTGGCGGATCACACTCTGGTATTTGGTTGCTGAGATGGGAAACAGAAAGAGCACTTTAATTTGAGACTGATTTCATTTATGCATGTTTGTGGGGGAGAGAGAGAGAGAGAGAGACAAATAATGGTTATTAGTCTGCTGATTTACAGTGAAATACCAGGGCTGTCTTCAGTTGTTACAAATTGAAAAGAGGCTACGCAAGCGCTCTGCAGGAAGCAGATTTACAAGAATCCAAAGGGATCAAATACATACGACCCTTACAACTCTTCCTTCCCTTCCTTTGCTGTATTTGTTTTTTATAATCAACAGGTCTTCACAATCTGTTTGCTCAGTCACACTGCCGGGTCATCTCCTTCATGCCACAGTAAAACAAACATGCTGGTACCATGCGGGTCGACCTGGAGACGTGCTACCATGTAAAAACACTGTTGTAATAGATGAATGTGTAATGGCGTTAAATGTTTATATTTCTTAGATGTTCAAGTTACTTTGAACAGATGGGTCAAGCTTGGGCTTGTTTACGGGGTTTCTAACGCTCATGTATACTGTCCGAACTAGAATCCGTTGGAAGGTAAAGTGAGGATTCAACTGGATGGGATCCCACATAAGATATCAAACTCCAATCTTGTTTAATATTCATGCTTGAATCAACTGCTTGTTAAGAGGCTAACTTATATTGGAAGAAACCACGACAAGTGATTCTAAAAAAGGAAATTTAAAAAAAAAAAATAGTTTTGCTGCCAGTGCTTTGTCAGAGGCTTTGAAATGTTTCTGTGTACTGCATATATTTTTTTCTCATAATCTTATAAATTAAGATTTTACACACTAAAAAAACGATGATTTCAAAAAAAATATATATATATATAAGCAGTCAAGGACTTTTACATTTGATACCTTAAGAACTTTTGCTTTGTAATGGAGTGTTTTTACAGTATTCTATTCCAACCACCACTGTTGGAAACACACTCACAGAACAGGACAAATACCTCATGCATGCAAACTTCTGTTTTTTAATGTAGTCAAATTCAGTTTGACAGTGAGACGCTTCTGCAAACAGGACATGCATGTTTGCCAAAAATCCAATGTTGTGAGAGTACATCCGCGTGTGTGGGTGAGTGGGAGAGGGAGTGTACTGTAGGTGTGGGCGGGAGAAACTGACTAACAGAGGCAGAGGAAGAGAGAGAGAGAGAGAGAGAGAGAGAGAGAGAGAGAGAGAGAGAGAGAGAAAGTCAGCTGACTTAATGGAAAGAGCAAAGCCATGTTCTTAGAAGACGTGTGTGTGTCAGTGTGTGTGTGTGTGTGTGTGTGTGTGTGTGTAGGTGTGGCGG